>JAAAKG020072004.1:0-17252 GCA_010014905.2 Druon quercuslanigerum
CAGTAAAAAGAATATCATTTTTTCATAGTGTTAATTCTTGAAATAGAGATTCATAATATTTCGTATTTAGAATACTACTTCTTCGTCGTCGTGTTTTAAATACTCGTATGATAATATTAAACTTCATTATTGTAATAAGAACAAGTGTAATAAAACCTCAGTTTTCTCTATTTTGTAACGATATTATAAGAAATTCTAAGTCTGTTTTTCCATTTATTCTAACAAAAGGTCGATTTTTCCGCTGGAATTTGGATGAAAAGCTGTTGTTTTTACATAAGTGATTTTTCATGCTTCTTTAAAGTGTTGCATCTTTTTTGATAAAAAATTTTGTCCCTGGTCTGTTATGATTATTTTGGGTGCTCGGAAAATTTATGTGTAGTGATCGAGCAACCCTTCTATTATTAAACTAGTTGCAAGCTCAGTGTATATTTGTTACTTTTTACAGTTTTGGGTAAGGGATCGTATATATCTAGGGCTATTTTTCATTGGGTTTCAGAGAAATGTCTTGGTTCTTGATTCTTGTGGCTCTTTTTAGTTAAAAATGGGGAATGTTTTGACGTACTTTTTAATGTCTTCATCCATAGTTAGTGTTTCTTTCGTTAAGTCTAGGGCATTGTTAGAGCATAGGTGAAATCCTCAGTGAGGATACAAGGTAGACAGGTATTCCATCATTCCATATATCAGTTCCTTTTCTCTTGGTGTAAAGAGTGAGTCACCGAAAATATATCTTAATATTGTTAATTTTTTGTTGATATTTTTATCGATGAACCAGCCGAATTTCCGTAACCAATCTTCTTCATCATATTTTGACATTTCGCCTTTGTTTATTATAGTACCTTCCAGAGTTTCCCGACAGCAATGGGTTTTGTTTTTAATTTTCCTTGCGTTGTGTTTAATCGCGATGTCCTAAAATCTTGTTAGAGTTCGTTTTGTTAAGATGTCTCGGATTAAAATGAATTATTGCGATCGTCGTTACATTCTACTGACTCGTACATTTTTCTGACTAGGATTTCATTTTTTTCTCGCAGTATTTTGGCCTTGATTGTAGTGGGTCTGAAAAGCAGTCTGCTACTTTTTTCTCCTAATATTCAATTTCATACTTATATTCCTCTAGCCGTAATCGAGATCGTAAGAGTCGCGAGCTAGAGTCTTTCGTATTGTGTAACCAAATGAGTGCTTTGTGATCAGTTTGGATTTGAAATTTTTTTAGCAAGTATTGGCTTAAGTGCGCCTAATCCTTGCCTCGACGCGTCGATTTTTAAAGTAAAATTTTCTTTAAAATCAGGGAACCTTAAAACTGGCGATGTTGTTAATGTGTTTCTTAATTATTAAAAATCATCTTTACACTTTGAAGTCCAATTAAAAATTGTATCCTTTTGAGTTAGCCTGGTGAGTTGTCTAGCCATAGAATAAAAGTTCTTCATAAACTTCATATAATATCCAGCTAATCCTAGGAATGATTGCACGTATTTAGGTGTTTTGAGTGGCTTGCCTTCCTGGATTGCCTTGATCTTGATAGAGTTTAGCTTAAATACTTCTGCGGTGATCAAATGGCCAAAATTTTCTAGTTCTGGGCGTAGGTACTTCTATTGTGATGGTTCTAATTTCAAGCCTAATTTTTTCTCCCGAACAGTTAATAAATTTTTGTTGTGTTCTTCTTATACTTTTTCAAATATTACAATATCATCAATGTAAACAAAATAGTCTTTCCGGATTTGTCCTCTGAATGCATTATCCATCATACGTTGGAAGGTAGAGGGTGCCTTTGTATAGTAGAAAATGCAGTATATTTTTTGTACTCTCCCTTCACGGGGATTGGGTGCAATCCTGCACTAAGGCCGAAGGCTGAGAAAAACTTTGCATTTCCTAACTGGTCAAAGATCTCGACTATTACTGAGAAAGGTAATGCATTCTGGTCGGCGTCTTTATTAATTTGACGGTAATCTACTACTATTCTAAGCTTTCCTTCTTTTTAGGGACTATTCATAGTAGGAAGTTAGAAGGTGATTGAGACTCTTATTATACCTTTCTTCAGTAATGCAGTTATTTCGTTAAGGTCGAGTTCCTTGTGTTTCGCAGGTAGTTTATGGGATCTTAAATTTATAAGTTTTCCGAAGTTTTAAATTATTTATCTAAAGTAAAAACTTATGAGTATTGAGTCATGATTTCTTTTATTCATTCTCTAATTTCTGGTTCAATGTGTGTTAGGTTCAGGTAATGTTGAAGTTTTTCCAGTCTTTTGAAGTAGTTAAAAGGGTAATCACCGCCTTTTTGTTTAAGATCTACGTTTCGTGATCCTACAGACAAGTCTGCCTTATTTAATTTCCTCTCGTATTTTTATGGGTATCTGGTTATAGTTATAATATGGTATTTCTACCTTATTATTGTATATTATGTATCGTTCGTCAGTAATTTATTTTTGATTTTCCATCCAAATTACTTGATTTTCTTCGTCGCGTGCGTTGATTTTTCAAATTTGTCAAGTTTCCTGGCTTCTAGTGGTCCTCGTGATTGAAAAAAAATTACATATTTCTTTAAAAAATAATTAATGAAAAATGTGTAGCTATTTTTCAGGTGAACAACTTTTGTCTGATTATTTTTTTCGTAGCTTGTGACATTTGTCCAAGAATTTAATTTTTTTATTTTTACTGTAGTTTTTTACGAATGAAACAAAACTACCCATCCTATAAAAGAATGTTTAGCAACAAATTTGCAGCTCTTGTTTTTGGTGAACAACTTTTGTATTATTTTTTTCGTAGCTGATGCTCATTGTCCAAAAATTAATTTTAAAAATTTTTAATGTTGGTTTTTTACGAAAAAAAAAACAAAAACCTAGTTAGACTGTTCGAGTACTATAAATAGCCGCACATGGAATATTCAAATCTTGCAAAGAAATTGTTCTCAAAAAGATTTTAAATACTCTAACTCTTTGAATTTTTATCGAAAATAGCTGGCTATAGAACGTTTCTTCTCCTTTTACACCCTTAAAAGGTTTGCCAAAGAACAATCCAATGCGAGTAGTCTTTCATAAGTTATCCGATATACATACAACAACGACAACGACAACGACGGCAACGACAATGACACACATAACACAAATACCTTCTCATTGAGATGAAAATATAAAAATGCCACGGACATAACACTTCCATCCGAACCTTTAACTTCCGTCCTCCAAATTATGTCACCCTCCCGGTAAGAAGGAGTTGATTGAAACGCATAGACTGGCATTTAAAAAAGGCAGTTTGAATGCCTTTAAAAGTGTACAAATTGCATTTTGGTTCGAAATGCCATTAAATAAGCTTTACTGTATAAAACTCGTTTCGTCACAATCATTTTTAATGCGCATAAACTTCAAGGAATAACAGTGATTTGCTTGTAACGCCTATGAGTTTATGCCATTTGATGTCATTCAGTGATACTCGACGAACCGCCACATTGTATGCCATGCAATGCTTTTCACGAATCAAGTATCGAACCGTGTTAATGCCACTTAAACCTGTCGAAAAAGTATTTAATAGAATCAATGCCGGTCAATGCGATTTGATTATTTTTTTGAATAAAATGCAATTGGTACGCATTTAAATGCATTAAAATGTACGATTTTTTAATGCCAATCTAAGCGCCCCAATCAACTCGTTGTTACTGGGTTCCCAAAAGTGCTTCTAACAAACTGCATGTCTATATCGTAAAATAATGCCATCTCTCAGTAATAAGTTTAATATCTTTAAGATCTTTTGGCACAAGAAAAAAATGACACTTCTCCGAATTACTGCCCACCCAAATTCAACAGTCGTATCTATACATTTTGTCAAAAACGAGTTATGGTAATGGACGTGTTCCTTATAGCCTGCAAAATTTTCCTGTATAACTTAAAATTAGGTTTTATGTTGCCAAAATGCCTATTTAATGGAAAATATTGACGTATCTTTCAAGGTAAAATATTCGCGATAATTTTTAATGTATCTACTTGCGCATGCACTTTGATCAGATGGTTTTCGTTTGTAAGTTTTAAAATCTCTTTTTATTAAAACAATGTGAAAACTAGTAAAATATTTTTTTGCTTTAGGATTTGTATTTTACAATATATATTTACAAGTAACTTCCTTTTAAATCTTTTACCTGCTTTTTATAAAAAATGTTTTAAAAATACTTAAAAATTAGTTAAAGAATAACATTCCTTTACATTTATTGATAGTTTTTATTTAATCACTTTGTGAAAATAAATTTATGAACAGATACGACATTCTGACATATCACACATCAATCAGTGATATTATCGTAAGTGCAATTTCACAGATAAAAATAAAAGAATGTCAACTTTTTTTTTGCTCCAACAGAAAATTTTCCGTTTAGTTAGTCTAACACATTCATCTTTTACTGAAAATGATATTTTTTCTTTCCAGCAAAACTTGAAACGCATTTTCACGTCCTGCATAATGTTTCAGAAGCTATAGATATGACATTTGAATTTTGGACGGCAGTGTTATAGCCTGACGTACAGGCTGGAGCTACACATTTTAACCCCATAATTGTCCATCAATAATTCTAGTAAATTTTTAACAGCATTAACAATTCGGTTGGCTACAAGTTCTTACTATTTAAATTGTATATTTTACACATTTCTCTCATAGAAATCACTTTCAATAGAATATTTATCGTTTTTGCCAATACAGCATATTACATGCAGAAAGTCCCCAAGAGTGAAAGAAATGGGGACTGTCTGTTCTGTTCTTTAATCCTTCACTCTTGTAAATTATCTGCATGCAATCTGCTGATCTGCAATCGTATGAAAGCGTAGGTCTATTCATGCATAGGTTTATTCTATACCATTCACTTTAACACGTAGATGCGACAATTTTTACCTAAGGCCAGAGATAAATCACTACAATTTTGAAAAACTGATTCAGGGACTCTTTCTTAGGGACTTTCAAAATGTCCTTGCCGTGCACGTTTCAGACAATACAATGTTGCTGCAAAGTATCTGCAATCTAGACAAAGTTGTCCTGACTTTGCTACAAGCAGGTTGTGGAAATATGTCTTGACAAGGTTATTCGAAGAGGCTGGATATTATACGTAAAATATAAGAAAAAAATGTGTATGTTGCAAAACATATCCTCAGAGTTTCCAAGAAAATTTCTATTTGGAAATACTCACGTACATTTAAATATATTTACAATATTCAAAACACTTGTTAATATATTTGTATTAATTTCATCAACCGTACCACAACCTTGTAGTTAGATTACCTGATGAGTGTCCTGCCTTGCAGCAACCTTGCTTTAAATTTGTCAGAATAATGCATGATAAAGTCATTTTAACTTAAACTTGTGATGGACTTGATACAAGGTTTAGTAAGTTGTAGTGCCAGCAGGTCCTCTACAAATATTGACCCTTATAAAAAGAAACTACCAGATATTGCTAGTAGTATTATTGTGACTGCTTATTATAAATTAGGTATTGTGAATTTACATATCATTATTAAACATATGGGCATTATTTCTCAAATGCCCTTAACAGCAAATCAGATATGTCCTACCGAGCCCAAACTTGGGCTAAGTGCTGCCCTACTGGATGGTAATTTTACCAAAAGATATTTTTTGTAACGCATTCACGAAATATTCGCTTTTCGAGGCATGTATTGCGTGCGGGAAGTGACCAATTACAAAACAGTGGTAAAAAGCAGTTATAAGAATACTTTTTCTAGCTGCTGCGCCGGCTGCCGGTCATTTTTCCTATGGTTTAAGTCACCGAAAATTAAACTAGTGAATATCAAATAATTTTCCAAATAATTAATTGACCGAAAACTATTTCAACGAATGTTAAATTATTCGAAAATAGTTTTAGCGAAGATTCATTGTTCCGAAATTCTATTTTATTGAAAGTTAATATTTCAGAAGGCCTAATTTTGCGATGGTTCAGATTACCGAAAAATCAGTTTAACGATAGGAGAGTTATCCGAAAATCATTTAGCCGAAGATTAAAATATCCGAAAATTTAAAAATTGTGTATTTATATTCAGATAGATATTTAATAACAAATATTACATGTATAATGCGTAATCAAGTTGATTGATGGGATAAAAATAATGAAAACTCAACAAAATTAGTGATAAAAACCTTATATAGTTAATATACATTAATTTACGTTAAAGAAAAATTACCAATTGATATAAAGGTTGTGCACCGAGAAAGAAAAAATAAATGTTAGTATTATTATTATAAAAATTTAAAATATTATCACAGGCTCACGATGGTTATTGCCCAATAAAAATAAAAATAATAATAAAAATAAAAAAAAAATAAAAGTAAAAATAATACTAACCAATATGTCGTGGCACAAAGCTCTCATCAGATCACTTAATTGCATTATATAAATGCGTCTGTAACTGATGATATAAACCGGGACAGCCCCGTGCAAAACTGTTCTAAATATATGAAAATCCAACTCTAACCAAAAATGTCTTCGACACGTTGAACTGTAACCATCTTAAGCCTACGACAACATTTTAATTTTTTATACTAACCTTTATTTATTATTGCTCGGCGCATAACACTTTAACTCAATTGGTCATTTTTCTTGAACGTAAATTAATGTATATCAACTATAAAAGGTTTTTGTCACTCATTTTGTGGAATTTTCACTGCTTGATTACAAATTGTACATGCTTTACTTGTTATTAAACATCTATTTGAATGCAAATAAATAATTTTTAAATTTTTGGATATTTCAACCTTCGCTTAAATGATTTTTGGATATCTCACCTATCGCTAAATTGATTTTTCGACAAGCTGAACCTTCGAAAAATTAGGCCTGCGGAAATTTGATCTTTCAGTAAAATGGACTTTCGGAAAAATAAATCTTGGCTTAAACTATTTTCGAATAATTCGACATTAGCTAATATAATTTTCGGTCAATTAATCATTCGTTAAAATGGTTTTCGGTCAACTAATCATTCGGTAAATTAGTTTTCCTTAAAATAAATTTCGGTATCCTAATATTCGCTATTTTAATTTTCGGTCACTTGAACCATCGGAAAAATGACCCGCTGTCACGCTTACCCTCTTTGAGCAAGATTAATTTGTCTAGCGGCTGCGCCTGCGCATTTCGAGACAGATTACTTTTTGTTACTGTCATCATAACCTCACTTTATTATGATTTGACGCTTGAGAGACTGACTGTGAGTAGTGAATAGTGATTGGCCGGGTAAAAGCTATCACAGGGTTCACATCCAGCCCCTTAACCCTGCCGCCGGGGGGCTCATTGTTTCGGTGAAGTCGAGCGCTGGTTGTACAGCCTTCTGACTGTACAGTAAGAAGACTGTACAGTCTTCTTCAAGAAGATGCTAGGCTTGGACTGCGAACCCTACGTAGTACCCACCATCGCGATACATTAGAAGCGAGAAAGAGAGACACTAGCAAAAGGAAAAGAAAGGAAAGACAGTGCAGGGCTACATATTAGGGGCCCCGTCATCTTTTTAGATTGAACATTAAACAGTTTGGTTGAAAATTCATCACTTCTGGAAACTGTAACAATTTTTTGTTATAAATTAATTGTGATTGGTTAAAAATTCCTTTTTTTCCTGGAAAAGGGTCCGGGGTTAGACCAACATTATTTCTGTGACCCGTGACAGGGATGCCTTCAGGGCCCCTATTATGTAGTCCTGCACTGTCTTTCCTTTCGCGATGGTGGGTACTACGTAGGGTTCGCAGTCCAAGCCTAGCATCTTCTTGAAGAAGACTGTACCGCCAGCGCTTGAGTCGTCCGAAAAAATGGGCCCCCCGGCGGCAGGGTTAAGAGGTTGGATGTGGAGCCCTGTGTTAGCTTTTACCCGATTGGGCCAACTTGAAGTGATATGTTACCGTAAATGACTGATAAAATACGGACATTTTTCAACAAATTTGGTAATTTTTTGATACCTAAAATTTCTGGAATTTAGCAACTTTCCATAAACTTCCGGAAACTTAGAAATTTTTCATAAATTTTCATAAATTTTGGTATTTCTTCCAAAAACCTTTGGATATCTTACATTTCTGGAAATATTTGCTAATTTATGAATTCATCAAAAATGTCTGATAATTTTTTGTATTTTCACAATAAATTCCCAAAAAAATTCGAAGCGTAAATTTCCTACATTTATTAGAAAATCTATCTTCTGAAACGCAGGTGTTTAAAGTAGACAGTTGCAACACTTATAATGTTTACAGTACTTGTCATCGGCTCATCTTCGGATCACAATCAGTTAGAGGGGCTGACATTTCAAAGTTCTTGATGAATAGTCTATGCTGCGCGACTATTTAGTGCTTTCATAAATAATTTTAAATCATTTAGCACACTTGTGTTTAATAGAATTTGGTGTGGTCTTTTGATTGGTGATAAGCATGTTTTGAAAATTTCAAAATTTTACCTTGATTTATCCATCTCAAAAATAAAGTCGACTTTTTCTTTTTTGTTTTCGAGAAACTGTACGTCAAAGCTTTTAACGCAACGGTACTACGGCACCGCTTGAATTCCAAAGTCCCTTTATCACAAAAGATACTCTGATATGGTTTTTAAAAAAACTGCTTTCTGAATTTCACGTGGTTGAGATTGTAATTGTGACGATGTAATGCCTACATTACACTTACATTATACTTACACTTACATTATCTTGACTTGCCATATGAATTATTATTAAGTTTAATTTCTTTATGGCCTCTCTTTAATACTAGTTTGATGCTTTATTTGTTGATTCTTTTGTGTATTCGGTGACGGCATAATGCACTATTCTTTCTTCGAATAGAAGAATTATAATAAAATAGAAAACTTGCATGTAAGCTGCCAAATTAAAGTGGGAATTTGGAATTCTGATTTTGAATATGCAACAAATTTCAATATAAAATCGAAGGACTAAGGGCCCTGGAAATCGAGTCATAATCGTAGAAATAAGATTTAGAGCAAACGGTAAAGACATTTCGTTTAACCCGTTTAACCCGTTTCGGCCCAGAATGCCCCTTTCGGTACACCGCTCTTTCTGCAATTGTAACTCATGCAGTTAAAGGTATAAAAAATTGGGAGAGGCATATTTCGAAAGCCTGAAATTTCCTTTATCCGACGGTGAGTACAAAAATGTGATGAAAAATTGTTAGTTATTAAAAAATATCGTAGAAACAAAAAAAAACACGATTTTTTCAAATTTTTTTTTTTATAAATTCGAGTTTTGAGAATGGTTCCCAGTCTGCAATCCTCTTGGAACCTTAATAACTAGTGGCATAATTGCCTTAGCTTTCAGAATACATTGTTCAGAGATCAATTTTTTATCCTAGTGTGTTCAAAATGGCGCCTCAATGGCAAAATTTTTGCGAAGACATTCATGAAGTTTTTTCTCAAAAAGTATGCACTTTTCCAAAAATTGTAAAAGTAGAAAAAGTTCTAAGAATTACTCAAGGAATACATGAGAATTTTTTCAGAAAGGTTTATATAATTTTTTTTATTTTGCAAGTTGTCAATTCTTGAAAAATTAAAAAGTTGCTCGAAATATTCTAAAAAAATTTAAGTGAATTCTTTGATTGATTCTAAGAACCTTTTGTTCTTGATAATTTTTTCTGGGAGTTCATGTGTCTCAAGAAAAAAATTGTCAAAAGTCAACATTCTCAATCATGTAATTCATATGCATTCGTAAATCCATCGCCTGTTCGCCGCAAACAAAGTTTACGTTGCTCGACTATCACCAACGTGGAGGTCGACGAATGTAGACAGACTTTATTTTTTTTTACATTTTTGTGTTTTTTATATTTTTCTTAATTTTTAATTTTTTTTGTTACTACTTATCATGATTTTTTTAGATTCAATAATTTATCCTTTTACTTTTTCAGCGAGTAATTGTGAGAGACAGTTTTTACAGTAATATTTTTCGCAATCAATACAATATCTGGTAGTTTTTAGGGGACAACCTTGGCCAATACATGAGTTTTTTGTTCTAGCATCATGCTTATGAGTTTGAAAATCACGTAATTTCGATTGCGACAAATATTTCCTACTCACTTCTTTTCATATATCTTTCGTTTTTATCAGTTTTTGATCTTTCTTTTTGCAAATATTCCTAATAGTTACAGCATTCGTTATTGACATTTTAATAATACGTAAGAAAACTGAAAATAGCCATTTTTTCGAACCTACACTGGGAGAAGCTTTCTTACATCGAAAATCGTGCAAATCCACTCCTCCCATGTACTCATTCTACAAAGAAACAGCACAAGGGAACTCCACTTTCGTTCTCTTCCGAACAAACCTTGAATATCTTTCCATTGGCTTCAAGGGACTGTCGCCAGCTGCCGTAGAAAGAGCGACATTCATCGCATCGATTCAGATGCGATGAATGTTGCGAAATTTGAGTTTTGATAGGCTACTCGCGCATGGAGACGAGCTTCTTCATCAAAATCGACCTGAATGGTTTTCTGTCCCGTATTGATAGCAGTGAATACTAAACATCTTCTTTCGGTGTTTTTTCACCAACTGAGGCATAGATAGATCGAAATTTTACGTAATCGAGAATTTTGACTTTTGACCATTTTTTTCTTGAGAATCATGAACTCGCAGAAGAAAATATCAAGAACAAAAATTTCTTAGAATCAATCAAAGACTTCACTTGAATTTTTTTAGAATATTTCGAGCAATTTTTTAATTTTTCAAAAACTGACGACTTGCAAAATCAAAAAAAATTATTTAAACCTTTCTGAAAAAATTCTCATGTTCATGTATTCCTTGAGTAATTCTGAGAACTTTTACTTCTTTTACACTTTTTGGAAAAGTTCATACTTTTTGAGAACAAAATTCATGAATGTCTTCGCAAAAATTTTGCCATTGAGACGCCATTTTGAACACACTAAGATAAAAAATTGATCTCTGAACCATGTATTCTGAAAGCTAAGGCAATTATGCCACCAGTTATTGAGGCTCCAAGAGGATTGCATACTGGAAACCATTCTCAAAACTCGAATTTATAAAAAAAAAATGGAAAAAATCGTGTTTTTTTTTTGTTTCAACGATATTTTTTAATAACTAACAATTTTTCATCCTATTTTTGTACTTACCATTGGATAGGGGAGAGTTCAGGCTTTCGAAATATGCCCTCCCAATTTTTTATATGTTAAATTGCATGAGTTACAATTGCAGAAAGAGCGGTATACCGAAAGGGGCATTCTGGGCCGAAACGGGTTTACAGCATCGTTGTAGTAATATATTCTACTGTTTAGCGAAGCAGGGAGCAGGTAAGGCAGTTTTTGAGCTCGGATTTTCCTTTGGGCGACCCTAGCGAGAAAATAAAAACGTGCCTGATATTACTATGAACGACACTAATTCATTCAGGGGCGAACACACTGTATACGAAAACTAGTGGTCCCAACCCAAATGAGTATATGAATTTCTAAAGGGTACAATTTTCGGAAAATTACTCCTAAAGTAGTTTCTTATATATTAAATGACAATATCAAGCTCTCTCTCTTATAAGACATGCAAGATATCAATTATCTGTGCCGCTTAATTTCCTCCGGAAAATAACAGGTTTATTTATATTGTACACGTGAGGACCAATAGGTCCCTGAGATAAACTTTCATTGAAAGGACAAAAAATCCCCTGATTACGAATATCTTGATTAAATTTTCGATATCTTGGTCATTTTATGTGTAGGAAATTTTTTTTAAACAATTTAAATATATATTAGCAAACAACGTTTATGAAATATTTTTTTAATATCGCTGAGAAAAAATCAAACTCCGTTGCCTCTTGCACTTTTTTCGTCGGTTAAACCGTTTTCAATCAACATAATAATTGAAATTATTGACCATTTATGTATTTAGTTAAAAATGAGTCTTTTCTGGGACAAAATTAATAATCTGCTTGTTTAAGAATTTAATAATTTGGTTTCAAAATAATTTATTTTGTTTAAAATTTGTATTTTTTGTTTACAAATTAACATATATTCAGTTGAAAAGTAATTTCTTTTATACAATTACTAATTGGTCTTCATCAGTGCAAAATTAATCTTATTTTAAAAAACAGCTTCTCGGTCGAATTACTTTACAATTTTCTTTACCACTTTGCTACAAAAATCAACTATTTTTTCGAAATTCATCATTTACAGCTGAAACTTTCATTATATTGTGGGAAAATTAGTATTTTTCGGTTAAAAATAAATAAATAAATAGAAAAACATAATTCTGTAGATTTATGAAAAATATATTGTTTTTAAGGCTTTAAATAAAATAATGAGTTATTGTACGAGAAAATGTAAGGAACATGAAAGGTTGGCTGGATGATGCTTTATTAACAAATGAGATACCTAGACGATTTCTTGTTATAAATAGCCACTTTGTAACAACAATTAATTGCGAAAAGTATTGATTGGATGAAAATAGTTTTGCTGTTTTCAAGATATCTAATATTAATGTATACAAAGGTCAAGTTTAAGATTTTTCCGAGTAATGGATTCTGTGATGCAGCGGTGCACATACAGGGGTGGGCAAAAGTTTTTGCATGCCTATTATTGATGACTGATTAAATTCTCTTATATTTAATTATAAAAGAGCTCAAAAATTTATCTTCAATGGATTGATTGCTCTAGAAATTCAGTATAAAAAGAGCCTAGGGTGAAGCCAGTTTGTCTATTTTTAAAAAGCGTATAAATTTTAATGTTTTCTTAAATGTTCGATAACTTCTAAAGTAATAAACATTTTCAATGTTCTTGGGCTCAATTAAAAGCTATTTTTTCAGCGTAACATAACAGCTTATAAGCATAAATGTTCAAAATTTGTTATTCAATTGCAAGAACTTGGAATTGTAACAAAAAGTTGGAAAAATTGCAATAAACTTTTTGGTAACAAAAATATTTTTGTAAGTGTTTTTGTATTAAAATATATACTTATTTAATTTTTATTCTGATTTGCATACAGATAAGACTTCTATAACCGTTTATTAAAGACAGCCCCTGAGTTGTGCAAACATGCAAAATTTGTGTACAATAATTGATATCTTGCATGACTTGTAACAGAGAGTTTGTTATTGTCATTTAATGTACAAGGTACTACTTCAGGAGGAAGTTGGCGAGTATTGTACCCTTCTGAATTCATATACTCCTTTGGGTACAACACCTAGTTTTCGTACACTTTGTGTTCGCCACTGAATGAATTAGTGTTGGTCATAGTAGTACTACTACAACGATGCTGTCTATACAAATTTCTTTCTTTTAATTTTTACATGAAAAATATAATTTTTTTCGAGAAAAGCGGCCTTTACCGAGAGTTTTTATACCCATTAGAGTGTTTATTTTAAAAATCTGGCGAAATCGTTTCACCATTTGCCGTGAATCTCTTTTTTACGATTTAGACTAGATTTCCAGGGCCCGTAAGGCTAAAATACATAATGGCTTTATAGCCCGTGTAGGAATCCAATCAGGGATAGGGGTGGGATAGCCCCGGTTTAAACCGGGCGCTGGTGGGAGAATCCGGCTAAAAACGTCACGTTAAACTGGTCGGATCTCGGCTTCTATACGGCCACAAAGCGGTTAAAAAATGTTGCTTCAGACTTGCTTCTATTTTATTGAAAAAAAACCTCACAGATCTGTAAACATCCATGCAAAATATATGAGTGATCGTATACTTTCGATATCTGGGTTTACCGCAAAAATACCTTTGGGAATGTCGCAGTGCGAGAGATAGTGGCAATAATCTGAGGCAGAAGAGGAGAGGATCTGAATTGCTACAAATATTCAGAAAAATAATATATTTTTGATAATATTTAATATAATCGAAAACTTTCAAATTTGATATAAAAATGATAAATTTTGGCCCTTTTGTGTTGAAAACAAATGTTTCTTGCACTGTAAATTTTTGTTAAGCATTGTAAGAATAACTGTTAGTCACAAACATATTTACAAATTAAACAATAGCCATTTTTATAAATAATTATTGTTTAAAAATATTTAAGTTTCGGATTCTTTGAAAGTTAAGTTTTCTTTAATTCTTTAAATGGCTTTAGATATTCCTTAATATAATATATCATTAATAATATTCAGTAAAATAGAATAATGGATAATATAATAATAAGAGATTTACAATCAAATTTTTTTTCTACAAAACATTTCTTTCGCGTTTTGTGCTCGAAAATAATCGGCACGTATTTTTTCTTATTTTAATTGGATGCTCGAAAATCTTGAGATATGATTTCTCAAAATTTGGTAATCAAGAAAAATCATTCTTTTTCAATCGCTCATTGTGAAAAAAGTTTTGAAAAGAATATTTTTATTGTAATGAAATTACGCATTCACCCACGAACTTTGCAAAATAATATAACATACTTACAATTTTTATTTAAGATTCTCAAATCTGCAGGTAAAATTTTAGAATGGAGAAATGAAAACTAAAAATGTTACTTGGAGTTTTTGCTTCAAGTTTAACTTTCTAGACAAAGCTCGCTCGTTGCAACTTGCGTGAAGGATTATAAAAATTCGTAACACTTGGAATTTTAATTTCTCCTTTACCAAATTTTTCCTGCATATTTGAGAATCTTGAAAAAAAAGTTTAAGGTAAAAGAAACAGGAAAAAAGTGTTCCAAGTTCAAAATAAATAAAATTGATTATAAAAATTCACTTTATTGTTATGAGAAAAAACAACATATGGTATTTTATACTGTTTTGCAAAGCTTGTGGGCGAATGCGTATTTTCATTACACGAATAATTTTTTCTAATTAAAGCTTCTTTTACAGTAAACGATTGAAAACAAATGATTTTTCTTGCTTACTAACCATGTAATGACCCATGTACATACATATGAAGTCTTATGATAATAAAAAATATTAATGAAGAAACAGAGCTAATAAATGTTGTTTTTTTAAACTTTTTAGAGTTGTGGCTTATAAGGATCGTTTTTTTCATCGACTTTCAATTCTCTGTTGGTATTGAGTAAATGGTTCAGACTCCCGACTGCTAAGCGATAGATTCAGGTATAGATGTAGGTTCAAAACCCCGTAGCGTTAGAAATTTTATTTTTAATATAACGCCTAAAAATGTAATAGATGTATTTAATCTAAGCAGAACCGATTAACATTTATAGACAAAATATTCGAAATAATTTTTTTTAAATAGATTTTTTGTCATATCTGTAGAGTATAGCAACAGGAAGTGTTAAAATTAAACAGAAAGTGTTAAATTTTCACTTTTGTAATTATAAACCATGAGGTTTTAGGCAAAATAGTTTTTCATGCTTCTTAATACTTTTTTACCTCTTCAGTAGTGGTAGGTGGGCATTTCTGCCAAGCTGTTATGAAGGCACTGCACACCTTCTTGAAGCTATTTATCTTCTTTGTGCTTCCCTCCAGTAAATCCTGAACTTCTTCCAAACCCCGAGGAGTTATCCAGTAGACTGTTCAAATGCTTTCCGTCTTTGCTCACAAAGAAACCGAACAGAAATCAACCAATTAGGGGATAGCTTTGGCGAACATTTGTACGCATAAATTATCTTAACGCTTGCATCTCGTACAAGCGTTCGGTAAAGCTCGAAGTTCACTCCTGGTTGGTTGATTAGACCCAACTTTTAAGCTTTTTTGTGACTAAACTAAACTCCGCACCAATTGCTGCTGAAAAACTTTTATTTTATACTTTTTTGTGTACTATCCCATAGTACAAGGGGTTGTATAGATGGTAGGTTATCCTCTATTGTAATATTATAATAGACGATACCATCCACGTTATTCTGGTTTATTTTTAACTTATTTTTGTGTATAAATATTCTTAACTCATTTTTGCTACGGCAAAATTTTTATTCTGTTTTTACGATCAGCCCGTCAGTTTTTCTTCACACACGAAATAGAACTATTTCTGGTTGCTTTTGGTGCATTAATTTAGTGAAAATAGATTTAGTATTGATGCCAATATTATCAAAAATGAAAATAATAATGTGGTCTGATAGCAAAAGCGGTGTGAAGGAGTCGGCGGAGCAGAAATGGTTTAACAACTTTGTGTGCAAAAACGAGTTTTATAATGTAACAATATAATGGTACGATAAATTATATTCTAATCTTTCATTTGATCATGCTGATATATTATTATATACTCATTTTCCTCTGACGACTTGTTGGTTCCACGTTTGCTATCAGCTCCACATATAGCAAAAAAATGGTTTTCTTTTGGTATATGCAAAGAAAACGGATTAATATTGAAGAAATAAAGTATTTGTCATGACAAAATGTACTAGATTAAAGAAACTTGATTTCCTTCAATGGAGTACATTTTCTTGAGACAAGAGAAACTTTCTGGGATCATGAAAATATTATATCGTTTGTATTTGTACCAATATTTCCTTGAGTTAATGATGATTTTTCCGTGTAATTAGGCATTAACATCTATAAGCAATTAATTGTAAAACGCATGATAGTTTTGTTGGTTAAAGTTAAACCTAGAGTTCAAGTTTAAAATAGGACATATTATTTTTTTTAATCAACTGAACGTATTCATTTTGTATTTAAATCTTGTAGACTGTCAGAGATATTAACATAGGTATTAATGTAATTTGTTGATACATCGTTTATTTAACTAGTCACGAAAATACTACTTGCAGTCCAAGTACATTCAAAAAAGAGTTGTTTAAATCAAAAAACTTGCTGTAGGTTCAACCACAGAATATATTTATAATATAGATAACAAAGTGTTAGGTTGATCCAACTAAATCTTTTTTTCTTTTAAGCAAACATTTTGTTAGATGGAAAGTATTTGGTTGGTTCAAGAATCAATGTGGTGAGGTTAATCAAATATTTTGTTGAATCAATCACATTTTGTTTTATTCAGCCAAAATTTCATGTATATCCATGAAAACAGTTCTTTTGGTTCAAAAAAATTATTTACCTGAGAGTAGTTCTTTTCGTAAGGGGACCTTTTAAAATAATATTAAAACTAGTTTCAGTTGTGTTCAACATTTTAATATATGCTTATTATTAAAATCATAAATGTTCATGCCCTGTTCTTTAAAACATATATCATATTGGATCCTTTTCTCCTTTGTATTTTCTTATATTTTTTCTTCAAAAAATGTATTTCTCATGCGCCCTTGAAGTACTTTATCCACAGCTTGTCGTCCAAACGCTGGCACGCCGTGTGATGTGTGTCTAAATCTTTTAAAGCAACATAGTCTAGGCGCCAGGGGGATCCCCGCTACCTTTTTAATTTAGATGGACTTTGACAAGTGTTTTTTATGTATTTTTACCCGCTGAACACGAATATCG
>JAAAKG020072015.1:4287-15113 GCA_010014905.2 Druon quercuslanigerum
CAACACTGCTCCAACCTCATCTCCGATAAACACAGCAACTGGTCGAGAAATATGTAATTGATTTTAATAATTTGAAGGTATTACAAAGGATTTGAAAGATTTTAGGGTATTTTTAACGGAATTTCAAAAGAAAAAGTTTTTAAGGTATTTAAAAAATTCGAAAAAATTTTTAATAGGTTCAGAAAATTTCAAGGGATTTAAAAAGAGTTTAAAGAATTTGAAACATTTTGCGGTAGTTTAAAGATTTCAAGAAATTTTTAATTTATTTCAATCATTGAATAGTCAATCCTAGTTAACTTCGGAAACAAATTCACTTGTAGAAAAAAGACGAACTCTTAATTTTTTGTCGAAATTTTTGAAATCATTAATAGTTTTTGTTAATTTACAAATCAGCATAGAAAATGGTAATCGGTTGGACATTCTTAGTTAACATGAAAAAAATCGACTCGTGAGAAAAAGGTGAAACTCTTAATATTGACAACACTGCTCCAACCTCATCTCCGATAAACACAGCAACTGGTCGAGAAATATGTAATTGATTTTAATAATTTGAAGATATTACAAAGGATTTGAAAGATTTTAGGGTGTTTTTCACAAAATTTCAAAAGAAAAAGTTTTTAAGGTATTTAAAAAAATTCCAAAAAATTTTAAATAGGTTTACAAAATTTCAAGGGATTTAAAAAAAATTTTAAAGTATTTAAAATATTTGACGGTAGTTTAAACATTCCAAGAAATTTTAAATTTATTTCAATCATTTGAAGGGATTTCAAATTAGTGAATTTTCATGCCGAAAAGAATAATTTTCTACAATAAAGCTCAATTTTCAACCCAAAATTATGAATTTGTAACAAAAAAGTTTAATTTATGACCAAATAGTTGAATTTTAAACTAAATTTATTAATATTTTAGCAAAATATAAATTTTGTATTATTACTATGTAGTTCAATTTTGAAACAACTAGTTAATTAAAAAATTTAATAGATTCCTAACGAAACATTAAACAGTTAATATTTCAACAAAAAGATCTTATTTTGAAAATAAAAAACATTTGAATTAAAAAAAAAGAATAATTTTCCACCAATTAGTTTCATTTTCAACTAACAATGATAATAAAAAAAAGAAAATATCAATTTTTTATTAAAAATTTCATTTTATAACCGAAAATGGAATATTTACATTTTTAGTGAAATAATTAAGTAATCAACAGAAAAATACATTTTTCTGTCAAAATAGTTCAACTTTTGAACAAAGAGATAAATTTTCTACTAAAATGATTAAACTTCAAAACAAAAAAATTTTCAAGAAAAAAGTTCAATATTTAACTAAACAGTTGAATTATAAATCAAAGAGTTAATTTTTTTAACCAAGAAGATTAATTTTCTGCAAAAAGAAAGATGAATTATCAGCTAATCATATGAATTTGCACCTAAAAAATTCATTTATAACCATAAATAAAACTATATTTCAACACAATATTTAAATTTTCAACTATTTAGTATAATTTTTAAACAAAAAGATATCGTATTAACAAAATAATTAATTTTTTAAGCAAATAGTAGCATTTTTCGAGCAATTTTACCCAAACGAAATGAATTCCAAGCCAAAAAAAAAAATAGCAGACATTTTAACCAAAAAATAAGTGTCACTCAAGAATAGTTAGAGTTAATTTTTTGGTTCTATTAATTCAGTTTAAATTTCATTGGACAAAAACGAGAAAATGGGGAAATTTCTTAAAAAGAGCGCAAAAAATAAGAATTCTTAAAAAAAAAGGAAAAAGATTATGTACGCCCCGCAACAGAAAGTTACGAAATTAGGTTGCTCAAAACGAAATTCGGTAACTTTTATAGTAACTTTACTAAATTTGCATTAAAATTCAGGAATGGTATCAGAAATTAATAAATAGTTTCTTAAAATTCCTAAATTGTAAAAAAATATTATTTATCGTAACTGTATGAAGTGCGCAGTTAGCAACTGCGCACTCCTCGCTTCACGATTGCATTCGAAGCGGACGAAGCATGATGGTTATGGTCATGGGCGTCAATGCACTACAAAAGGTCGCGTGGAAATCTAACGATGCAGTAAATGAGTAATCCTATTTTTTCCGATATTGAATGATCGCAGGCGTGAAAAGGAGTCAAAATTTGCACACTAAAATAAATTTAAAAAAATGTTAATGGCGAGTAAATTCTTACTTAGAAGCTCGGTTGATGAACGAATTATTTTCGAAATAAAACAGAAGATACTTAGTTTACCTGCCTCGTAAATGAACTTCTAAAAAGGTACATCAGAACCATATTTCTTACAAATTATTAAACGCGTTGCTTCCAAATTCCGTCGCAAACCACAATAATTTGCTAACTGCGAACTCCTCGTGTCATGGGCGGCAATGCACTGAAAAAGGTCGCGTTGAATTCTATCGATGCATTACATGAGTAATCCTATTTGTTCCGATATTGAATGATCTCAAGCGTGAAAAGGAGTCAAAATTTGCGCACAAAAATAAACTGAAAAAAATTGAAATCGTGAGTAAGTGCTTACTTAGAAACTCGGTTGATAAGCGAATTATTTTTGAAATAAAACAGTTACAAGATAGTGCGATTATCTGCTATATCTACGATTATCTGCCTTGCCTTAAACGACACTAAACTTCTCGATTGCGTTCGAAGCGGACAAAGAATGGTGGTTGCAGTCATGGGCGTCAACAAACTGCAAAATGTTGCGTTGAATTATAACGATGCAGTAAAAGATTAATCCTATTTTTTTAAATTTGAAAAAATTTGAAAAAAACTTGAAATCGCGAGTGATGGCTTACATAGAAGCTCGGTTGATGAACGAATAAACTTTCCAATAAAATAGTTACAAGATACTGCGATTATCTGCCCCAAAAATGAAATTGTAAAAAAATAAATCAGAACCACATTTCGTCAAAATTGGACTTATTGCTGTTCAGCTTTCCCTGTTTCAATTACAATGACTTATCGTTGCACAAAAATCAATTAAAGCGTTGCTTCCAAACTCTGCCTTAAACGACAATAAACTTCTCGATCGCGTTCGAAGCGGACAAAGAATGGTGGTTGCGGTCATGGGCGTCAATGAACTAAAAAATGTTGCGTTGGATTATAACGATGCAGCAAAAGAGTAATCCAATTTTTTTCGATACTGAATGATCTCAAGCATGAAAAGGAGTAAACATTTAGAAAAAAACTTGTAATTGCGAGTGATGGCTTACCTAGAAGCTCGATTGATGAACGAATTACCTTTCCAATAAAATAGTTACAAGATACTGCGATTATCTGCCTCAAAAATGAAATTCTGAAAAAATAAAAAAGAACCACATTTCGCCAAAATTGGACTTATCTCTTTTCAGCTTTCCCTGTTTCAATTGCAGTGACTTGGATTCGCAAACATTACTTAACGCTGTGCTTCTAAACTCTGCCTTAAACGACAAGAAACTTCTAGATCGTGTTCGAAGCGGCCAAAGCATGGTGGTGCGGTCATGGGCGTCAATGAACTAAAAAATGTTACGTTGAATTACAGCGATGCAGTAAAATAGTAATCCTATTTTTTCGATATTGAATTATCTCAAGCTTAGTTGATGAACGAATTACCTTTCCAATAAAATAGTTACAAGGTACTGCGATTATCTTTGTCGTAAATGAAATTCTAAAAAGATATATCAGAACCACATTTCGTCAAAATTGGACTTATCGCTGTTCAGCTTTCCCTGTTTTCATTGCAGTGACTTATCGTTGCGCAAACATTACTGAACGCTACGTTTCTAAACTCTGCCTTAAACGACAATAAATTTCTCGATCACGTTCGAAACGGACAAAGCATGGCGGTTGCAGTCATGGGCATCAATGAACTGCAAAATGTTGCGTTGGATTATAACGATGCAGTAAAAGAGTAATCCTATTTTATCCGATATTGAATGATCGCAAGCGTGAAAAGTAGTGAAAATTTACGCACAAAAATAAACTGAAACAAATTGAAATCATGAGTAAATGCCTACTTAAAAGCTCGGTTGATAAGCGATTAAAAAAAATAAAACAGTTACAAGATAGTGCGATTTTCTGCTATATCTGCGATTATCTGCCATGTCTTAAACGACACTAAACTTCTCGATCGCGTTCGAAGCGGCCAAAGCATGGTGGTTGCAGTCATGGGCGTCAATGAACTAAAAAATGTTGCATTTAATTCTAACGATGCAGTACAAGAGTAATCCTATTTTTTTCGATGTTGAAGGATCTCAAGCGTGAAAAGGAGTAAAAATTGGAAAAAATATTGAAAAATAAACGAATTACCTTTCCAATAAAATAGTTACAAGATACTGCGATTATCTTTGTCGTAAATGAAATTCTAAAAAGATACATCAAAACCACATTTCGTCAAAATTGGACTTATCGCTGTTCAGCTTTCCCTGTTTCAATTGCAGTGACTTATCTTTGCGCAAAAGTCATTTAAAGCATTGCTTCTAAACTCTGCCTTAAGCGACAATAAACCTAATTAACTTTCCTCAACCTACTTTTGGGGGTGAATCTTTGACATAGAAATAATCATACTAATAGACTCGACCTTTAGCTGGATTGTAATGCATGGAATGAAATTCTCGGAAGAAGAATTAAATTGGAACCAATTCTCATGGAGAAATAGTTTATGGGACGTTGATTCGATCGACAAAGGAGAGATCCTCTGGCTATATCCAAGGTCGCGAAACTCCATAAGCTGGCTTTCTTCCACGAAGAGCAATCGTTTTGCTTCTCGGATTTAATTGGAATACAGCGCGAGCTTGTTTCGAGATATGCCGCGAGATAGAACCTTTAACTTATTAGGGTCGATTCTGTAGTCCGCACGGCCATTTCTACGCTCAAAAATCGGATAAGTATCCCTTAATGACATGTGTAATCTCTTTTCCCTACCTGATGTCAAACCATATTTTTTGCACTCCTTCAAAATTTTATCCGTAAGAATTATTCGTTTTATGATTCTAGAGTGAAGTAAAGACCATGAAGGCGGGTCTCTCACTTACTTTTTAGAAATTTAACGCATTACATTTTTTTAAATAAATTTTCTGAGTTTAGGAGTTTTCAAAATGTCTTGTGATACTGAATTTGACCTCCTTTCCTATTTTTAAATACGAAATTTTAAAAAAAATTTATAACCGTCCATTGAATAATGAATAATTGAATTTTTTATACATTTCCTTCCATTTCAGAATATTTATATATTTTAAAGATAAATTCAGACAGCAGATTAACTTAACAGATAAGGAGCCATCCATAAAATCTTTTCCGATTTTTTTTAAAGAGATCTATATTTTTTTCCTTGTTTTCAAGAAACTTCCCATTTTTCTCGTTTTTTTCGATTAAATTTGAAAATGCAACTATTTTATTAAAAATCATCTTTTTTTTGTTAAAAAATAATTTTTTTAAATTAAAATTTATCTTCTTGGCTGATAATTTACTTATGTTTTTAAAAATTCATTTCATTTTTGGTAGACATTTTTTTATTTGCAAATGTAACTATTCCATTTTTTGATGAAAACGGGAATGACTGAAAAATTCCGAAAAATTAAATTTCCGACACTGTAAAATTTCTGAATTGTAGAATTTACATATAAACAATTCACTAACAATGACATTTTCGAATACTAAAATTCCCTAACGGCAAAATTCTCGACAGTTTCAAAAAATTACTGAATTTGAAAATTCCCGAATAATAAAATTTCCGAATTGTAATAATTACATTTTTTTATTTGTAAAATTAATTCAATTATTAAAATGAAAGTTATATTACAATTGACAAAGTTTAATGTATAGCTTTTTTTTATTGTTTATATTCAGGAATTTAATAATTCACTAATTTTCTTGTTCCGATATTTTATATTTCTGCAATTTTCTGTCGGGAATTTTCACATTTCATAATATTATAAACTGTCCTTAATTTTACAATTCTGGAATTTTAAAATTCGGTAATAGTATAAGCCGTTCGAGAATTTTATTATTCGGTAATTTTACAATGTCGGGAATCTTATTTTTTGAAAATTTTCAGTCGTTCCTTATAATGTATCGTTTTCAGTTTAAAATTCAACAATATAGTTTGAAATTTATTTTCCTAAGTTGAACATACAAGTTCATGTTTGAAAATTACTGTATTTTGTTGATGATTCATCTTTCCTTGTAGGCAATTAATTTTGTCGATTAAAAATTTAATTTTTTGGTAGAAGACTTTTCGTTTGAATCCTGAACTCTTTTCTTGAAAATTAAATTTTGTTACGATTCGCCATTTTAGTTTAAAACTAATTTATTTTATTAAAAATGTTATGATTTTGTACAAACATTGATTTTTGTGATAAAGAATTATTTTTTTTGCACTAAAAATTTAAAAATTCCTTTTTTTGTTAAAAATTCGTCTTTTTGAATGAATTCAAATTTTTGTTATTTAAAATTAAATTCGTTGTTTAATGAAATATTAACTAGCAGATGTGACATTTTTATAAATTAACTACCTGGTTTTAAGTATAAATAATTCGTAAATAATCAAATTTTTTATTGGTAAACATTGATCGTTTATAACTTAAAATTCAACCTTTTGCTTTAAAATTAACTTCTTTGTTGAAAATTTTTTTTGTTAAACCTATGTTTTCGGTTAAAAATTAAACTAATTTGATACAAAATTAAACTATTTGGTTAAAAATTCATTTATTTGTTGAAAAATCTACCTATTACATTTTCATTTGAAAAAATTTGTCGAAAAGTTAACCATCTGGTAGAAAATCCATGTATTTTTTATTTGAATACATTTGCATCAAAAGTATTTTTTTGTATTTAAAATTAGTTTTATGAATTGAAAATTTAACGATTAAATTTTTCGTAGGAAATTAATTTTTTAATATGTTGAAAATTCATCTTTTTTATTTGAAAATTAAACTTTTGGTTCAAAATTTTTCTTTTCCGGCTTAGAACTGAACTGTTTTCTAAAAAATTCAACTATTTAACTTAAAATCTTAACTTTTTTTAACTTAAATAATATTTTTTATTTGAAGAAATATGAAGGAATTAAAGAATTTTCAAAGGAGTAAAATTTTTTAAAATGTTTTGGGTGGCTGAAAAATTCCTAAAAAGTAAAATTATCGAATTGGAATAAATTTCCAAAATAATAAAATTGCCGACAGTTTTCAATATTACCAAACTTGAAAATTCCCGAAAGGAAAATTGCCGAATTATAAATTATCTAAACTAGAAAATTCTCTAATTATAAAATTCTGAAACGTTAACAATTAAATTGTTTTGTTTAAAATATTAACTATTTATTAAAAATATAATAATAAAATATTTTAATTGAAAAAAATACTTCTAATGATCACAAATTCTAAAATTATTGTTTGAATTCGAAAAAACAATAATTTATACACAATTTCGTCCAAAAAAATATTTTTTGAAGTTTTTGTTATTTTAAATTCAAAAAATAATCTTAGAAGCTTTCAATATTAAAAATAATTCTTTTTTTTATAAACACATTTTATCATTGTATTTTTAATAAGTAAGTAATATTTAGAACAAAATTTAATTATTTAAATTTGGAAATTTTCTAGTTCGGATATTATATAAGTAAGAAATTTTCTGTCGGGAATTTTATTATTTAGGTATTTTCGAATTTGGTAATATTGTAAAATGTGGGATATTTTATTATTCGACAATTTTTTAATTCAATGATATTACAGTGTCTTCTTTAATTTTATTTTTCGGAAATTTTATTACTATGAAATTTATTAATTCTTGAATTTGACAGTGTCAAACATAGAAGAAATATTTTTAATCACAAAAATTGTTATTAAAAATTGTTAAAAATGAACCATTCAAAAAAACTTTAATAAAAAATTCGTTAAAAATGAACCATTAAAAAAATTGAATTATCACTAACAACTGAACAATTGACGCAGGGAAAGCTAAACAGTGCAGGAGAAGCAAAAAACATTTCTAGAAGAACAAGTTACAACCACTTAAGTTTATTTATTTTTTTACATAAAAAAATTGCTTCAGCTATGGAAATAGCACCGCTCAGTTTTTACTGGTATCATAAATAAAAATAATAAATAAATTTTTAAGAAAATCATCTGAAATATTTATTTTCTAAAAAAATAAAACTATTTAACAGAAAAAGGAACATTTGTAGTATTAATCACAACATTTTTTAATTGAAATAATAATATCTTCGATTATTAAATACTTATCAGAATTTTATAATGACTTTCGAATTCTCAAAGTAATTGAATGTTTTAGTACAATTCATTTATTTATTTTGAATTCGTTGAAAGTTTAAAATATTTGAATAAATTTAAATACTAAATTGTTTGGCACAAATTTTCAAACCCCTACTTTTTCCTCTGAAATAGGTGTAAAAAAAGCGATAAAGTATTATTTTAGAAAAAACTGACATTTTTTTAATTTACAAATTTCTATGGAAATTATATGAACTACAATTTTCATTATTTTGAAAAAATTTCAAATAAATTTCACTATTAGCTTTAACCCGAGCTTTAAAATGATTAATGAATATTTAATAAATTTTAACACTTAAACATTTTTTCATCATAAAAAGCAAATGTTGTACATTATTAGTAACATTTTTCAAGTTTTTTAAATCGGGCTAAATGTTTCAATAAAATAAATTTGTTAATAAAAAATGTATTCTTTTACTTATTTCAAAAAGGCACCGGGAAAAATATTTGTTTGAATCAAATTATTTCTTAAATATTTTGATTAAAAAATTTTTATTTGAATCATATAAATTATTTGTTTTTATTTATTTATTTGTTTGAAAAAATTGTTTAACAGATGAAATAAATACCTGGCTTAATTTCATGTAAATTTTTTATTTACTTAAAACATTTTTTCAAACAAATTTTTTATGGACTCAAATAAAATTAATACATTCAAATTCTTGGTTTATATGAAAAAAAATTACCTAATAAATTGTTTACATGAATAAATAAGTTAGATATTTTTTACTTGTTAAAATGAAATAAATTTTTGTAATTTGAAGAAATTTTATCATTCAATCATATTATTTCAAATCCGGATGCAAAGTTTTCACTCAGTAAAACGAAAATCTTGTTTTTTAAAGAAAATAATACGAGACATATTTTTCCGTTTTTAGAAAAAAAATTTTTAACAATTTTATGAGCATTTAAAATTATGCAATTGTTTTTATAGATGTGCTGTTTTTTGGTTTGAATTTTTATTACAATAAAAATAATCTAACTTCATATTAAACCAGCTTGATTTTATTATATTCATAAAAAATGAATTTTTCTAAAAAAAACTGGCTGAATTTCATTAGAAACTTAGATAATTTCCATTTCAAAAATAAAAACTACTCCTTATTTTTGGATACATTTTGCTTTAAAAAAAAAGTAAGTTTGATTTTTTTAATTCTAATAATGTAAGAGAAACTGCGGCAATTTTTTTCAACATTTTGTTGATTTTTGGAATTTATAATAATTAAAAAAAATAAAATAACCAAAAAAAGGTGGTGTTTCTGACAAAATCGACTTTTAATATTTTCCGAAAAACCGTCACCAGAGTCAGCAAAAAACTTGAATATCTCAATCCGGTCAAAAGTTATAAATATTTAAGAAAAAACTTGTATTTTCAACAAATTTTCAAAATTTCAAAATTCAAAGAAAATTTTCAACAAATTACCTTTTTTTAAGTTTTGTTAGTGTTTTTTTTTTATTTCAGTGTCTCACACAAAAAATTAGTATTTCAAAACAAAAATCATTATAATTTGACCTACATTTAGAATCTTTAAACAATTTTGGATTATGTTAGTAATTTTCGTCGGACATTGTTGTTAGTCATGAAAAAAATTTTCAAAGGGATTCATGAGTCTTAAAAATTTTAGGTTATTTTTCTTTTACATCAAAATTTGGTATTTTAAAACAAAAATCATTTCAATTTGTATAAGATTAATAATTTTTTTAGTAATTTAGAATCATAGTGTAGTGGTTTTCATTGGAAATTCATATTTTTAAATGAAAAATTATATTTCAAACAAGATTCTCAAATATTAACAATTGTAGGTTATGTTAGCGTTTTACATCAAAAATTGGTATTTTAGAACAGAAATAATTATAATTCGAACAAAATTTAGAATCTTTTAACAATTGTTCATTAGGTTAGTGTTTTTTGTGGGAAATTAGTATTTTTAAACATAAAAAAGATTTCTTAAAAGATTCACAAATTTAAACCATTTTAGGTTTTGTTATCGTTATAGACAAAAAATTGGTATTTTAAAGCAAAAGTCGCAATTTTAAGAAAATTTTGAATCTTTTAACAATTTTGGATCATGTTACTGTTTTTCGTCAAAAGATGATATATTTATTTGAAATTTTTTAAATTCTAATAATCTAAGAGAAACTGCGGCCGTTTTTTCAACATTTTGTCCATTTTTTAAATTTATAATAATTAAAAACATTAGTGCTAGTCATAAAAAAATGTCGTTTAAAAGGATTCGTGAGTCTGAACAATTTTAGGTTATTTTCTTTTTACACCAAAAATTGTCATTTTAAAACAAAAATCATTTCAATTTGAAAAAGATTTAGAATTTTTAACAATTAAGAATTATAGGGTAGTGTTTTTCATTGGACATTGGCATTTTTTATTAAAACATTAGATTTCAAACAAGATTCTGAAATATTAACAATTGTAGGTTATATTAGCGCTTTACACCAAAAATTGGTATTTGAGAACAGAAATAATTATAATTCGAACAAAATTTAGAATCTTTTAACAATTGTTCATTAGGTTAGTGTTTTTTGTGGG
>JAAAKG020072026.1:0-17251 GCA_010014905.2 Druon quercuslanigerum
AACAGATAGGTTTAAAAAAAAAATTAATTTTCTACTGACAAAAAGAGTTTTAACAAAATGAAAGAATTCTCTACCAAACAATGGAATTTTCAAATAAAATAATAAATTTTTAAACAAAAAGAGATTTAAAAAAAAAAAGACTTATCTTCTATAAAAAACAAAGGATTTTTCAAAAATTTCCAAGAATTCTTAACTAAAGAATTGAATTTTCTACTAAAAAAATGAATTTTTAAACAAAAAGGTTGATTTACTACATGGACAATAATTTGAAAAAGTTAAAAGAATTCTGAACCAGAAAATTGAATTTAGAACTGAAGTAGATTCATTTAAAAAAATTTTTTTAAACAAAATAATTCAATTTTTTTTAAAATGCGTATATTTACCTAAAAAAAGAACCATCTTCGACCGCAAATGGAATAGGGAAATTTTCAATTACCAAAGTAATTTTTCAACAACAAAAAAAGAAATTTTTAACACAACAGTTTAATTTCCAATCAGAGATGAATCTTAAACTACAATTTTAAATCGTCAACCCAAAAATACATTTTTAAGAAATTGGTCCAACTTTAAAACCCTCTTGCTACATTTTTAACCAAAAGATGCATTTTTAAACAAAAATATTAATTTTCTACCGAAAGAAACGAATTTTTAACAAAATTCAAGAATTGTCAACTAGAAATTTTAATTTTCAACTAAAAAGGATAAATTTTTAACAAAAAGATTAGGTAACTATAAAAAAGACGAATTTTTAATAAATCTCCAGAGTTTTAACCAAAGAGTTGAATTTGTTATGAAAGAAAGAAAATTATTCATTAATTTTTAAAAAATAGTTCAACTTCAAAAACTATTTGTCAAATTGTTAACCAAACAGATGGGGTTTTAAACTAAAAGATTACTTTTCTTGCGTAGAAAAAGAGTTTTAACCAAATTCGCGGATTCTCTACTAAAAAATTGAATTTTCAAAGAAAATAATGAATTTTTAAACAAAAGGATTAATTTAATACCAAAAAGGCTAATTTCAATAACATTTAAGAATTAGCTAACAAAAGGTTGAATTTTTAGGAAAGAAAGAAAGAAAATTTTTCTTTAATTTTGAATAAATTAGTTCAACATTAAAAACAATTTGTTAAATTTATATCGAACCAGATAAGTTTTTAAACAAAAAGATTAATTTTCTACCAAAAAAAAGAGTTTTAACAAAATTTAAGAATTCTCTACCAAAAAATTAAATTTTCAAATAAAATAATGAATTTTTAAACAAAAAGATTAATTTATTAGCAAAAGGAGAATTTTTAATGAAATACAAGAATTATTAAACAAAAAGTTGACTTTTTAACTAAAGATGTTGAATATTCAACTAAAAAATATTAGGTTTAAAAAAATAAGAATATTTTACTACCTCATGAACAAATTTTCAATGAAATTCAAGATTTCTCAACCAAAAAGTTGAATTTTTAAAAAAGAAAATTTTTCTTTAATTTGTAATAAATTACTTTAACATTAAAAACGATTTGTTAAATTTTTATCGAAACAGATGGATTTTTACAGAAAAAGATGAATTTTATAGCGAAAAAAAGAGTTTTAACCAAATAGAAGAATTCTTTACCAAAAAATTGAATTTCAAAAAAAATAATAAATTTTTCAACAAAAAGATTATTTCAATACTAAAAAAGCGAATTTTGAATAAGAATTAAGAATTTTTAAACAAAAAAATAACTTTTTAATTACAAAAGTTGAATTTTTATTTAAAAAGGATTAGTTAAAAAATTATATTAATTCACTACCGAAAGTAGATCAATTTTAAAAACTATTTGTTAAATTGTTAATCAAAAAGGTGGGTTTTGTAACTCAAAGAATAATTTTCTACCGAAAAAAAGAGTTTTAACGAAATTCAAGAATTCTCTATCAAAAAATTGAATTTTCAAATAAAATATTGGATTTTTCAACAAAACGATTAATTTAATAGCAAAAAGGCGAATTTTCAATAAGATTCAAGAATTATCAAACAAAAAGTTGACTTTTTAACTAAAAATGTGGAATATTTAACAAAAAACGATTCATTTTTGAAAAATAAGAATAATTAGCTACCAAAAGAACAAATTTTCAATCAAATTCAAGATTTCTCAAAGAAAAAGTTAAATTTTTAAGAAATTAGTTCAACGTAATAAACGATTGGTTAACTTTTTATCCAAACAGATGGGTCTTTAAAGTAAAAGAATAATTTTCTACCGAAAAAAAGAGTTTTAACAAAATTCAAGAAGGATCTACCAACAAGTTGAATTTTCAAATAAAATGATACATTTGTAAAGAATAAGTTTAATTCTTCTTTATACATAATGTGTCCCCTAAGGGTTTACATGACTTTCATTCCTTACAATTCAAGTGCTATCTAGAGAGAGAGAGGGAGAGGGGGAGAGGGGGGGGGGGGGGGAGAGAGAGAGAGAGAGAGAGAGAGAGAGAGAGAGAACGCATCTTAGTATACTTATGCTATTACATATCCATTACTTACAATCTTTACGCTTCTAATCTAGCCGAATTCCGTTTCCTTATACTTTAACTTTTGCGGTCCTCTTATTTGCCATTTTTCCACATGCATTCTTTCATTTACTCTTAGTCGCTCCCCTAGCACCACACAACTTCTTCATTCATTCATCTCCTAATCCATCCTCCCCTAGAATCTTAACCACATTCTCTTGCCGGCTTCCTTTACCTTCCCTTTCTCTCCTACATCCTTTCCATACTTACTCCCACGTTTCCTCCTCCTACTCACATATTCTACACTTTCTGCTCTCTTCCTTTTCCTAATACAACCCCTCTCTTAACTCGTTTCCCAACCTAAATCTTGCAACTCTGGTCCACCTTCTCTCTCTTCATCCCCGTTCTAAATACTTTTGACTCTCTAAAAATTCCTGATACTCTCTTTATTAATCCCTCTCTTACCCCCTTCTTTACTATAACTTTTTCTAGTTTTCTTCTGTTTAATGAGTCAAACGTTGCCTTTAAAACCATGAACATTGCTATAATTGTCCTTTTTTCCCTTTTAATCCTCTTATTTACTTCATACCTCAGAACATATATGTTGTCAATAACCCCCATTCTTTTTCTAGACCCTGTCTGATTCGATGGCTCTATCATTTTTTCTTCAAATTCTTTCTTCAATCTCTCCGAAAAAACAATTACATATACTTTATACACTGTCGGCATCAGCGTCGTACACCTATAATCTTTAACCTCCTCTCCTCTCCTTTCTTCATTATTGGTATCACTACTTCTTCTTTCCATAACTTTGGCCAACTCTTTCTTCTCCATACCTGATTATACATTATCCTTGCCCATTCCTTTAGTTCTGTCCCTCCATATTTCCATACTTCGTTTGGAACCACATCTATACCAGGTGTCTTTTCATCCTTCATTATTCCTAACATCTTCACTATTTCTACCCTTGTTATGTCCTCTTCCTCATCTCTTTCTTTACCATATTTGCCTCCCTTCTGAACTTTTCACTCTACTCCTCCTAGTAAATTCGAAAAATATTTTTTCCATTTTACCATTTCTTTACTCTTTTTACTCTTTTTACTCTTTACTCTTTTTCTTCTTCTCCTTTCTCTATTTACTGCCTTCCTCTTCTTTACCTCTTATATATATATATATATATATATATATATACCTCTTCCTCAAACCTTTTATTCTCTTCCTCTTTCTTTCAATCACACAACTCAGAATGCTCTTTCTTTTTTCTCCTATATTCTTCCCCATTACTTTTTTCTTTTGTCCACTTTCTTAATTCCTTTCTGACATCCTTCTTTTTCTCTTTACAATCCTTATCCTATCCATTTCTATTCCCCTCTTTCCTAACTTCAGTTTTTTCACTCTAATAACCTTTTTACTTCTCCTATCATTTTTTCCATCTGCTTGTCCACATTTCCCTCTCCCATTTTGATATTTCTTACCTTTTTTCTAAACTGTTATTTTCCTAGCCTTGACCAATCCCCTTTTTTTACCCTCTTTGCGTTTGCACCATTTTTATGCATATTACTATTACATTTTTGTCCCTCCAATGTCACTATTAAGGGAAAGTAATCCGAATCAATATAATCACCTACCTCTAATTTCTTGACCTTTTGTCTTACCTCATCATCCACTAACACTTAATCAATTACCGTTCCCCTTCTTCCTTCTGACCGTGTATATTCTCCTTCCTCAACTCCCTATATATTTTCGTTTAAGATAAACCATCCCAACTCCTCCAAGCTCTTTAACAACTTCTTTTCCTCCTTAGTCAGTATCTTATCTTCTTATTTTTTTCTTTACTCTTCTCCTCATTCCCTTCCTCCTCTATCTCCTGTTCTCGCATTAAAATCCTCACGTCTTGTAAGTCTAATCTCTTTTTCATTTTATTTCGTTATTTCTTATAACTCCTCTGATTTCTCCTGCATATCTCCGTTGACATAAACCCACACTATCTTCCACTTCTCTCCTCCCATATTCACCTCTTCTACTAATAATCCTTCTTTTTGTTCTTTCCTCTCTTTTCTACCTTTCCCGGTTATACATTAATTTCTCACTCCCATCACCATTACCCCCATTGCTCTGCCCTTTTTATTCTTCTTTTAGCATTTTGAACATGCCATTTGTAACCTCTAGGTAATCTTCCCCTGACTCTTTCCCATCTTTTTTCATCTCGCCACGTCTCCATCATCATTACAATATCCCATTTCGACAAATTTCTCATAAATTCCCTATACTTTCTATACTTTCAGTAACATATCCTCTATTCTTCCCTACATTCGTTTTTCGTCTCTTTTTGTCTCTTACTATTGCTTATTTTCCTTCCTCCCGTTCCTTTCTCTCCTAGTTTTCCTGCACCTCATTTCTTACCAACTCTTCCCTTTCTTCATCCCAATCTCACCATGATCCGTCTTTCTCTATCATCCCATATTTAACCCATGTTCTTGTTCCCTTTTTTCTTTCCTTTTCCGCTATTTTCCTTAACTTACATTGCATCCTCCTTTCTACCTATGTCAAATCATCCTCTATTCTCTCCGAGCTTCCATGTAACATCATCTTCTTTGCTATCACTTCCCTCTTATGTTCCCATTTCTTTAGTTTCACCAGTACCATTCTCTCCCCTCTTCGATTTTATCTTTCTATACTCCGCACTTCCTCTAACTCTACTTTAGCATCAATCCTGTTTAGTACTTCTTCCACTCCTTTCTGCCTCTCCAATCCCTCCAATCTTATACCCTTTATCGCTGTGTTTCTTTTTCTTTCTGCCCTCTCTTTCTTTCTTTTGTATTCCCACTTTCGCCCCCACCAAGATTCCGGTTCGAGCTTTCTCTCTTCCTTATCCTACTTCACATCATCTCTACCTTTTTATTATTATCCTTCAGCTTCTCTAGTTTTTGCTCCAATGTTGGTATCCCATTTTCTAATTGTTCCCTAACTTCTTCCCATATTTTAATTTCTTTCCTAAGTTCAGTCATTTCCCTTCTAATTTCTTTCCTTAATTCCTCTCCCCTTTTTTCTGCTTTTCTTCATTAATGCCCATTACTCTCTACGAAACTCTGCTTTTCCGGCGGCGATATAAACATTTTCGGATATTTTAAGTTAGAACATAAATCGTCATTTTCTCTTCACTGCTTCCCCTCTCCCCTCTCTTCCTTCTGATAAAAGCATCCATCGATCCTACGCTTCTTGCTCTTAATCTACTATTTACTATAGTTTTCTTGTACTTCCCCCTTGCCTTCCTTTTTCTGATCTCCTCTTTCTAAATCCGGTCTTTCCTCGATGTTACTCTCTTCGCTATCCATGAATCCAATTTCAAACGTTCCCGCCTTCTAACCTTCCCTGCCTCTATCTATCGTCGCGTTCTGGTACCTATCCTGTCTTTCTCCGTCTCTACCCAACTCTGCTACTACTAACCCGATCAACCCAGTCCTCCCACCTTGTCACAAATCTCAAACCAACCTAACCTCAACTTTCACACAAATCTGTCCCAATCCTCAAAAATATCATTATCCCCTTTCCAATTGCACAACCCCTCAAACAATCTCTTACATACAAACCCTTCAATAAACTTCTACAATTCACTCACCCCAAATTTCACCACAATTATAGGAAAAACTCAGCATCCACAATTCCCAATACCTTAAACTTTTATTCCGGAACCGGAAGTCCACAATAAGTGTAATTTACTACCAAAAAGACGAATTTTCAATAACATTCAAAAACTCTCAACCAAAACATTGAATTTTTAAGGCAGAAAGAAAATTTTTCTTTAATTTTAAAAAAATTAGTTCAACTTTAACAAGTATTTGTTGACTTTTCAAGTTTATTTTTACACAAAAAGATTAATTTAATACAAAAAAAATTAACAAAATTCAAGAATTATGAACCAAAAGGTTGAATTTTAAATTAAAATAGATTAATTTTCTACCAAAAAGACGAATTTTCACTAAAATTAAAAAATTATTAACAAACAAGTTGAAATTTTAAGAATGCAATTTTTTTTTTAATTTTTAAGTTGTTTTTATTTTTCCAGAAAGATACATTTTTAAATAAAAAGATTCATTTTCTAAAGCAAAAAACGAATTTTTAAGAGAGTTCAAGAATTATCAACCAAAAAGTGGAATTTTCAACTAAAAAGATGAACTTTTAAAGCAAAAGATTAATTTACTAGCAAAAAGACGAATTTCTAACAAAGTTCAAGAATTCTCCACTAAAAAGTTAAAGTTTCAACTAAAAAAAAAACATTTCTAAACAAAACGATTAATTTACTACTACATAAGACGAGTTTTAAATAAAATTAAAAAATTCCCTACGAGAAAGTTTAATTTTCACAGAAAAATATAAGTTTTGAAATAAAAAGATTAATTTTTGGAAAGAAACATCCATCATGTGGTAAAGTTCTATAAACGTTACCGTATCTACTTCAAGAAAAAAAAATGCTCTAAATTCAAAAAAAAATTAAAACGTTACTTTGACTGAAGCCCCTTCCCCTTTGTTACCAATAATAAGTTTTGTGCCCCCCCTCCACTCCCCCACCTCAAGTGTTAACGTACTTTATGCACGATCCCTTACATGAAGGGGATGCAAGTCATTGTAAAGGTAGATGACGAGCGCAGCTCGGCTCTCATAGAGATCCTAAAGGGAGAGTTGAGACACGTTACCCCCACCACTCGTCTAGGTCTAACCGTGATAAAAAACTCGTCACAAAACGCATGCGCGTTGGTGCTCAATTGAAGTATTTCCTAGAAAGCCGTCTGCTAAATTTTTAGCACTTTAAAATATTTACGCCACAGTTTTTAATTGTGTATTTAATAAAAAGGAAAAACGAAAATTTTATTTAAAAATCGCGCGTTTCAGAGGGCTTCCATATTCTGGTTGGACCTAGCAATCAGAAGCGACTCTCAGTCCTCCTAACTCTCTTGAGAACCTCAAGCTTGCCGCTGGTTTAATTCTGGTTCTCAGCATTAGAGAGCCGAGCTGCGCTCCTCAGCTAACTTCACAGTGGCTCCCATCTGCTTCCTGGATATTTATAATTATAAAGTGTAATGTTATACTTTATCTCCTTCTCATGAAGTAGCTTATTAAAATTTTTTATATTTTATTCAGGCGAGAACGCCAATTTATTTACATCCATACTGTATTACTTGTATGTTGCACCGAAGGGGTTTTGTTTCGATATTACTTGTACAGACGAGCCTTTGATTGATGATCCTGATAGTCCAGATTTCAATATAGATCGAAGAGTAAGTTAAAAACTTTTCAAATTTAAGGCTATGTGACGAGTGGGTCACGTGACCAGATTCCTACCTTACCGACATTCCTTGTATTTCCGAACTTATTTTCACACAAAGCGCAACATCGAATTAAAAAAATTAGTATGATAAATAAAATGCACATAAATAAAATAAATAAAATGGGTTTCCTTCTAAAGTTTAATAATTATGAAAAAACTTTTAAAAAATTATTTACAAAAAAAACTTTTTCCATAATTATAAAAATTTAGGGCGAGACCCACCTTTCTTAGTTCTTGTTATTTAGTATCCCAAATTTTAAACTCGATGAGGAACTTTGTGTGAAAATCAGTTAGGAAATAAAGAATGTTTCGGTAAGGTAGGAATCTGGCCGCCTGACCCACTTGTCACATAAAATTTTCGGTTTAAGAGTTTAAAAATAGTTATTTATAGTTTTAAAAATTCTCATTTATAATAATATAATCAATAATTTTTATGTAAGGAAATAATACAATTTGCAATTAATTCAGGTGGTAGAATTTTTGCGTTTTGTTAACTCGCAAGCACAAATCTACAGGACCAATAATATTATAATTACTATGGGAACAGACTTTACGTATCAAGTGGCAAATTCGTGGTACACTAATTTGGACAAACTTATCAGGTACGAAAAGAATTTTTTAGCATATTAACGCAAATAAAAAATTTCTATATTTAGTTACTTTATTGCCTATTAACAAAAACACTGGAAGTCCCATTTAAGTCCGGCTTCCGGCATGCTCCTAAATGCCCTTGGCCTAAAGCGAATACCACATTCTATCGCTAAGAACGTAAACAGTCAAGCCTACATCGAACCCGCGGGCTCTGAAACCGCTCCGGCAACAGTTATTCTCGGAAAGACTTAAATTGGAGGGACTTAAATGGGATTCCCAGTGTAGTTTAAAAAGTGTGTTTTTACGAAAAATATTTTTTATCACTCTTTACGCACAATTTTATTGTTGCAAACACATTTTATAAACAAATAAACTATTTGCGTACTTTTTCACCAAAAAAATGAACTTAAAATTTATTTATAGAGAATATTTATACTTTTTTCAAAAATGCATATTATTCTTTAAAATTAATTTTAGGCTTTGTTATAATTCATTTAAATTAACAAAAAGAAAATATTCTTCTTTTTTTGAGGCTTTTTTTTGCAGGTCAAAAAAATTTATTGTTCTCGATATTATAAAAAAGCCGATAATTTCAAATTTTCGAATTGGAAAATTCTCGAAAGTTTATGAAATCAATGAATTTGCAAATTTATAGTAATAGAAGATTGCCGAAGTAAAATTACCAAGAAAGGAAAATTTTCCAATTATTATAAAATTTCCAAATCTAAACAATTACATTTTTTAATAATAAAATAGTAAGAAAATAATGAATAATAAATCAAATAAAATTCTTTCATCGGATGAATATATTTTTAGATTATTATTTATCAAAAAAATTATTAATAATAATAATAATCTTAATATTTTATTATTTATTAATCATTAAAACCATTTTTTGATTGTTTAGATTCGGCTTTTTCTAATTTCAAGAATTTTAATGATGGGCGAATTTTAATTATTAAAATTATACTGTCTTTGTTTGATTGGTGTATTTATCAAAATATTGTTTACACGATACAGTTAGCAATGATATAGTTAATTCAAGTTATGAAATAAAAATTAGGTGGAAAATATTTTTTTTTCGCATAAAAGAAATATTCGAAACAGAATATTCTTTTAATTAAAAATTTCAACAAAAAAAAGATTATTTTAACAAAAAAGAAATATAAATGTTTCTTTTGCTCGATTTTTAAAATTCCACAAATTAATATTTTCTGAAATTTGAAATCTTGCCAAATAACTATTCTTTGGATTTTGCAATTTTGGAAATTTACCATTTTCGTAAACTTTTAAATTCAGCAATTTCCTATTTTCAATAATTTAAAAATTTTTTAAATTATGATTTTCGATAATTTTATTTTTTTGTGAGAATAATCATTTTTCGGAAAACTTCTGTATACAAAAATAAAAAACATCGCTTCGTATTTTTCTGAAAAGCACAATAATCTTTAATTCTTAAAAAAAAAGTTGTTTTAAATTTCGAATTCCTGTCTAAAAATACGCTGTCTTTGTAAATTTTTTTCTTATAAGCTTAAAAGAATTATTGTTTAAATAATGATTTGTATATTTTTTTAGAATTTATTTTACTGTAACTCAAAAAAGGATTTTCAAACCGGTCAATATTTGCAGGCTGTAGACTTTGTTTAAATTCGCATTTTTGAAAAATATCTAAAATTCCAGGAAAAAATGAAATTTGGAAACACACAATAGTTTTATTTTACGCAAATGTATGTTATACCAATTTTTATTCCAATAATAATTTCTTCATCTTCTATTTAGATATATTAATTTCAATCATGGAACCAAATATAATGCAATTTATTCAACTCCGTCTTGTTACTTGAAAGCTGTAAATGAAGAACAAATATCATGGCCATCGAAAAGTGATGATTTTTTCCCTTACGCTCATGATAGACATTCGTATTGGACTGGTTACTATACTTCTCGACCAACGATTAAATATTTTGAAAGAATGGGCAACAACTTTTTACAAGTAAGAGAATTTAATTATACACTCGAATCTGGATTTAGTGTTTCTGAGAATTGACGCCGTATCGCTGAGTTAGGTGAGAGCAGCCGCTGCTGATAAAGTTTGAAAATTTTTTTTTACGTTTTTATTTGTAAGGGGATGTGAAAGAGCGCTAAATAATTTAATTTACAACCACAAAAATCAAATTTTTTATTTTTAACCTTATTTCAGGTAGTAAAACAGCTTTCGGTTCTAAGTAATGAGCCAAATAATGCAAAATTGGATAAATTCCGTGAAGCCATGGGCATTTTACAACATCACGAGGCTGTCACAGGAACAGAACAAGAACACGTTGCACACGATTATGCTCGAATCTTATCTAAAGCTATGACAGATGCAGGGGAAATAAGTTCCTATGCCTTGAGGTTTAATTTTATTTTTATTTATTTATACTTTTTTAGTTTTATTTATTTTATTTTTATTTAACTTTTAAGAACTTTCACTATCTCAAGATCAAAAATGAGCATACACAAAAATGATAACAAAAAAATATTGTCAAAAAATGATTTAAGGGGAAATTGTTTATTTAACAATACTAATTTAGAGTTTTGTTTTTATTTTCTCATATAATAGCTTGAAAGATTCTCTACAAATCAATTGGGTAATTTTTTATCCAACAAATTTTATTCGGGGGACATTTTTTGTATAAAAATGAAATTGTAAAATTTTATCGGGAACTATTTTTTCGAGAGTTTACCTTCAGCTCTCTTCCAAAATAAATTAAAATAAGCAATAGGAATATTTGCTTCAATTTTATCAATCAGTTTTAACAATGTCTAATTATGAGCTTGAAGTAAATATTGCAAACCCTTGTTGATGTTTTATTTTTGGTTGAAAAATCATTTTTCAAAAAAATAGGGGATTGGATGAGAGCCACTGTAAAGTTAACTGACAAACGCAGAACGGCTCTCACATGTGAATAACCAGTATTGAGAATTTTAGAATTCATTTTAATTATAAGAAAATTACATTTTTCTTTTACTTGGAACGATTTTTTAATATTAAAAAAATATTTTAAGTATATAATAAGCACGCGTTCCAACATTTAAAATAAAAGGAACTTTTCCCAGAATATAGCTTATGTCGGCGCTGAAGCTGCTGAACCTCCCAGATAACAATATGTTGGCACTAAGCCCGCATAGTTCGTGCACGATGTGCAGAATGATCGACACTTCGTAATGGCGAAAATGCTGACTTATGTGACCTCATATGCGTCGCATATGCGGCGCACGTCGTGCCTGCATGCGCATGTTGGCCAGTTGTTTTCACAATGTAACCTAATGTGCGTCGCATATGATGCGCGCGTCATGTCGGTGAACCACCTTCGCATAATTATAATAATTTTAAAATTTTTGTAATATTTGATAGGCCGGATCGAAAATAGGGCCATGAATATGTGCTTTTTACCCGGTCTGGCCCAATCAATTATTATTCAATCAACTAAGTATCAGGAACAATATTGGAAAAAATTAATTAATATTAATATTTTAAGCAATATATTTTAAGAAACATTTCATGCATTGATTATTAGCAGGAGCCATATATTATCTAATTTTGTTTACGTACATTTTTCTTATTGCACATTCCTAATACGAAAATATTCTTACAAGAGGGGAGGAGGGGGTCAAAATGTGGAAGATTATGCTTGCGTAATACTTGATTGGCTCCTTATTTATCTATTTTTTCAAGCTTAACATATGATAGGTTTCATGACATTATTCTACAAAATTTAATTTCCATAATTAACTTGGAAAAACTAAAATACTACCTCAATAATAACAATTATTACAATATAGTGACAAAGTAATTCAAAATCGACATATGCTTATTTTTTATTTTGTATTAAAATATATATTTTTTTAAATTTCGCTCTCACACAAAACCTGCGATATGAGGGCAAATAATGACCACACATTGTGCCGCACGCCGTGCACTCCCAGTGTCCTCACTTTGGGTTAAAATTTATCATCTTCAGCTTGTGCGGGCACAGTGCTTACGTTCTTGGCAACGCATCATGCTCGCACGTCGTGCAGCTACCGTGCGTCCTTACGCATTGCTATCTTGGCTGCAACAGTTTTTAATTTTATAAAAAAATATATTATCATTATATATGTATTTAAAATCTTATCTTTTTAAAATGTGCGTAAATTTACGATTCAAATAACCGTTCAGCATATTTTAAATTCCTGAATATGCCTAATTTAGAAAATAATTTATACTCAACTGTTGACAACACGTGAACAATAAAAATTTTTAATGCTTTACGCTGAAAAGATTATTTTATTTCTAAATTTTAACTAAAAGATTTTCTTTTAATCGCACGCTTAAAATGTGATGCACGTTCTGACCACATTTTAGGCAGATATGATTTTAAATACATATTTTATGATAAAATATTTTCTGTATCACATCTAAAAACTGTTACATTTTAGCAGGTTTAGCACTGACATAACCTATAATATGCATTTATATTCATCTGGAAAGATTAATATCAATACTTTCTTGGAAAAGTGTTTTCCATGTCAAACACTGGACTGGATGCTTATTATATATTTAAAATATATTTTCAATATGAAAAAATCGTTTCAAGTTAACCTAAAAATGCAACTTTCTATTAGATAAAATAGATTCTTAAATTCTCGTAAATTCTCAGAGAATTTATTTCTCAGTTATATTCTCAGTAGTATTCTCATTATCGTTACCGTTCTCAACGTAATATAACCGGCTCAGAACTCTTCGGAGGGGTGTCGTAGTTCGAATAAATCCAATAGATGGAGCTCCGATCAGACAGGCCTGTCTTTGCATTGTTCTGTATTGCAAAAATACTAAAATTCATTAAAAACTTGATACTTTTAGGAATATAAATAGAAAGAACAAAGTTTTTAGTAACAATAAGAGCAGCTGTAATTAGTAATCCCAAAATTGATTTAAATCGTATTCATACTTTTATATTGTTTATTTTCCTAATGTCATTAATTAATTTGATAAACATTTGTAATTTTTGCAGATTTCAAACATTGATTGATAGTATTACGTGATTAATAAAAATAGGCATAATAATATTTAAACAATAATAATTGAGCCGCCGAGTGCAAGGACCAACCCGGCGCTCGAACATGCAAAAAGTATTGTTCGATCATCTTATAAAAAAGACAATTTTCAATTTCAAAAAATCAATTTTTGGAAAATGTAGAATTGTCAAAAATAAGAAAATAAAACTTTTCCCTAATAAAATTTTTGATTTCAAACGTTTATTTTTCATAATAAAAGCGAAATATCAAATAAAAGATTTTCTCTGATTCCATTAAGTTTTAAAACCTAAAGCGTTCTAATTTGGATAAATTGTTACTAAACACTTTTTTCTTCGTTTTATATTCACAAAAAGTATAAAGTTTTTTGAAATGAATTTTAGTATTTGGCTATATATAACAGTGCAAAAGTAGGCCTGTCTGATCGGAGCGCCATCTTTTGAATTTATTTGAACTGCGGTACCCCTCCGGATGCTAAGAGCCGTATTCATAGTCCGAGCTTGGTCACAGGCTTAAGATCGCGGCTTAAGTCGAAAAATAAGATCGTCTTGACTAAAAAAATTCTTCCTAAGCACGGAATTCACGAAGGAAATGCTTGAGATGTTCTTATTTCGTATTCCAAGTTCCTCCGAGACTTCCCGATATATCCGCCAATCAAGATGCTTGTTTCTGGATTGAAAATGTGAGGTATTGCTTCTTCTCTCATTCAGTTCTATAATCGATGACAATACTGAGTTTAACTATCAACAATGTAATTTTATTTCCAATCTAAAAGATGAATTTTTAACTAAAATGATAAATATTTAACTAAAGTATAAGAAAAGAAGCATTTTTAAATAAGAATATTAACCTTTGAAGAAAAAGATCATTTTCTACACACACAAAAATCGATTTTTTAACAAAACGCATGGATTTTTAACGAAATAATTGAATTTTCATTTAAAGGGCACAATCTTAACAAAATTATTAAATTTTGAACTAGAAAAGATTAATTTTTAATCAAAAATGGCACAGTTAAATTTTCAGTATAAGAAATTAATTTTCTACCAAACTGATTAATTTTTAACTAAAATGATGAATCGTCAATTCAAATAGTAGAATTTTTTACCTAAAAGTTGAATTGTAAACTATATAGTTCAATTTTCTACAAAAAAGACAAATTTTTCACAAAGTACATACATTTTTAAAGAGATAGTGTAATTTTTATTTAAAAAAAAAATCAATTTTCAACCAAATAGCTGACTTGCCATCCAAGAAAATAAATTTTTAACTAAAAATCAGTTTAATTTGTTACTTGAATAGTTAAATTTAATCAAGATTAAAACATTTAATCAAGCAGTTGAATTTTTAACTAAGAGTGGATGCATTTGTAACGAACAATACAACAAAACTTTCAATTATAATTCAGAAATATTTCTGTTTATTCATAAATTTTCCAAATTGACCAAGATTATTTAAATAATGAAAACTTGAATTTTACTGCGATCAAACGGGTTTTGAAAATCACGCACATGCCTTTGAGGTACACGAATTATCACTTCATTATCGTTTTCTTCAATATCAATAATATTAACCCCAATTAAATACATTTTTTCGACGCACAAATCTCTCTCAAGTCAACTCAGGATTCGATTTGGAACACGGTAGTACGACTCCCATGTATTTTTTTCCAGATATTTGCTGCGCCAACAGAGCCATCTCCAGTTGGGCTCCAGAAAATATTCCCCCCTCTCAACCCCCAACCCTGCTCGCGAAAATTTAAAACAGTTCTTCGAATTGTTTTCCTTCTCTTACAATATTATTCAATTATTTATATTCAATTTATGAAGATTTATCAATAAAAGTAGGAAAAACAAATCTTCATAAGTTTAATATGAATAACTGAATAATTTATTAAAAGAAGGAAAACATTTCGAAGAACTGTTACAAATTTTCACATCTTCCGCATAAAAAGCAATGTCTGAAAAGGAGAAGGTTTAACAATAATAGTAATTAAGAATACCGCTTGATAATATGTAATTTGATTGAGAAAGTTATTACAGATCCAGCGAATGTGGAAGTAGTTCAAACTTTAAATTTAAACAATTCAAAATAACTTGCAAATGCTTAAAGATTGATTTGCAAAATCCCAGCCTGCCAGTATTTTTATGCAAGTAGGTGTGCATTTCACAAATGTTCAGCGAACGCGAATTTCAAAGTCTGTATTTAAAGAGCGTAAAATGTAAAAAAGCTATGGGAATATGCAACAAATTTTACAGGGCAACTCCGGTGTAACATTCTTCTTGTAATAGTCACTACGAGTCTCGTTGTTTAAAACATTGATATGGTAAGTTCTTAGGCATTCAGTCAAGTTGCTCAATTCATTTACCTACTATTCGCTTATGCATTAATTTTTACTAATTGTACTCATGAACCACTAAACCACTATTTCAATGAACAAAATTAGATTAGCAACGGCGAAAGCAACGTCTGGTCAACAAACGTCAAGCAACGTACACAAACTTTGAGGTTAAGAATTTAAAATTTACATGAAGTCACAGAGCTCTTAGTTCACGGGGATCAACTGAAGATGGGTCTGTTGGCACAGCAAATATCTGGTCAAAAAAATACATGGAAGGCGTACTACCGTGACTTGGAACAAGCCATGCTTGTTTGCTGTATAAGATCGTCTTGTAAGGACTGTGAATACATAAATCGCCAAGACGCTTTCAGGCATAGACGATGAATCATAACCACCTTACTCAAGCTAAGATTTGAGGCACGACTTGACGGCCATCTCGAGGCGTGACTATGAATCGAGACGCGATCTTGATAACTCACTCAAGACGATCTTGACGACTATGAATCATAGAGTTAATACAGATAGAGGCGACAAGCCATAGGCCGCTCTGTGAGCGGGACCGTCCCTCACAACTTCGCTGAGAGAGAAAGAGACAGAGCGCCTCAGGTTCTCTTTTCTGTCTTTGTCACACATCGGCGTATGAGCTTGGAGAGTGGGGAGTGGCATAAGAGTGGGGTGACTGGTCGGGTCTTTCTGATTTTCTTTCTCTTTCTACGTGAGGACGGTTCCCAAGCTGGCTTGTCGCCTCTATCTGTATTAACTCTATGCCATGAAGACGGCTAGAAGAGAACAGAAAGAGTGGGGATGATGCATAGGGCTGCCAAAAAATCTTCGCCTTGAAGAGAGGGATTCGCGACGCAACGCGCGTGCCTGACGTGCGCGCGCACGCTCGTCGCTGATCTAACAGGGGTTCTCCGCATGTGAGAGCAGAGCTGCGCTTGTCAGCTAATTTCACAGTAGACAACTTGAATTTGTTAATTTCGAAATTTATTTGCAGGAAAATGATACTAGATGGCAAAAGATTCGCAAAAACAGAATATCCAGAATTCTTTTCATGTCCACTTTTGAATATTAGTTCATGTGAGCACACAGAAAATAATCAAAATTTTGTTGTTACTGTTTACAATCCAACAAGTCAGCCTCTGACTACTTATATTCGACTTCCTGTCCAAGGGACATCATATCGAGTAAAAAATCACGAAGGTAAAACTTTTTAATATCTTACATCATTATTATTTACTAGATCATTAGATTTTTATTTCCAAGAGTTAGAATATAAAAATTTAAAAATGCGTGACTATAACACTTTTTAAATATTCATAGTTCCAAAGAAGTTAGAAACAATGATAAAAAATTAATTTTTTCGAATTGAAAACGTCTAAAATAAATAAAAAAAACCTATTGAACGATTTTGAATTGAAAACTTTCCAAATCGAAAAATTGCAGATGAGGTTAATTTT
>JAAAKG020072037.1:0-12414 GCA_010014905.2 Druon quercuslanigerum
TGTACACACATCATTCGGACCGGGTTGTGATGGGCGAGGGGGGGGGGGGGGGGGGCGCCATTTTGATCAAGGGGAGACTAATGAATGAAATCACATAAAAGTCAATCGAACGATCATGATATTGTGTCTGGGTCATGAAGCGTGCATCCCTTGTTAGAAGTGGAAAGGTCGGGGTAGGTAAAAAAGCTGCTAGATTGGACCCTTTAGACTTTAGGGATTTCCTGGGTGAGGCGAATTTAAGCGGGGAGGGGGGGTGGTGAGACTCGGTGAGCTGTGGAGAACCAAGGGTGGATAACGGTTAACGCACCATCGGATCTATTCCACGCCCTCATTCGTCCCCCACTCTTACTCGACCTGCTTCACCACCCTCGTCTAGCCCCCACGACCGAACAATATGCTACCCCTGTGTAATCACCCTAAACCACGTGCCACCACACGGCACGAGCCGCTGAAAATCCCGGTCAGGCGTCCACTCTTTTCAACCCTTTTTAACTTTCAGTTTCATCTGATTTTAAAATCAGTTTTGTAAATTAGCACTTTTTTGGGCGACGGGATTGTCTTGTTACTATTTCAAAAAGAAAACAACTAAATAACTAAATACACTATTTTTTCACAATTTTTCGCATATGCCGTTATTTCTTTGCTTTTTATTTCACAATATTTTTTAACTTTTTTGCTAATACCATGAACTTGGCTCAATAGGATCATCCAAAAATAACCTTTAATGATTTTAGTCGTGGAGTGAAAAGTAAAATCCTACTGTTTTTTTATTAATTAATGAAGTAGTTTAACTTTCAATCAAGTAGTAAAATTTTCAACGAATAAAAGATTAACAATCTACACAAAAGTATAAATTTATTATCGAATAGTTTAATTTTGAACTGAGTAGTTAAATATTTAACAACGCAGCTGAATTTTCAACCAAATAGTTCATTTTGAACCAAAAAGAAGGCTTTTTAACACAGCAGATTAATTTTGTACCTAAAAGACAATTTCTCATCAAAATACATAAATTCATAACAAAAATTGTTAATGATTTGACCGAGAATATTAAATTACTACCAGAAAAGATCAATCTTCTGCATTATATGTAAATTTCCAAAAAATAGTTGAATTCTCAACAAGGAAGATTTATTTTATAACAAAACAGTTGCATTTTTAAATAAACTTAAAAATTTTTAATAAAGGATAAAAAAATAAATTTAGGATTAATTTAGGATAAATTTTGTTATTATGAATCATCAAAGTACAGTTAAAATCGGCAACTGTGCCAGTTTTTGGGTCTGGCGGGTGTGGGGAATGACCCTGAGAGAGTGCCACTTTGAATAAAAATGTTTTTGTTTTTCACGCATATCTGTGGCGCGGTGTCAATTCTTGGAAGGGATAAATCCGAGGGCGTTATATCCAAATTTGTGCTTTCAACCAAATAGTTGATATTATAATCAATTAGTTTAAAATGTTTGAAATTAAAATTTTGTGTTAAAAATTCAACTAAATAATTTAATTTTCGACCAAGAATTTAATTTTTCAGCTATAAAGATAAAATTTTAATACAGCAGATTATTTTGTACCAAAAGAGATCAATTCTCAACAAAATACATACATTTCTAAAAAAATATATTTTTTTTAACCAAGAATCCTCAACAAGGAAGATTTATTTTTTAACAAAAAAGGAACTTTCTGCAAAAGCAGATAAATTATGAACCAAATATTTAAATTTTTAACCATATACTTGATTTTGCTACTAAATAGTTGAATTTTCAAACAAAAAGATGGATTGTTATTAGTTTAATTTTAAAATAAGATAATTGATTTGCTACCAGAAAATACCAATTATTTAAAAATATTTTAATTTCTAACAAAATAGTTGAATTCTCAACAAAGAAGATTAATTTTCTAAGAAAACAGTTGCATTGTTAAATAAACTTTAAAATTGTAAAAAAAACTTAAATGTTTTTAGGGTTGGGGTTGTGGGTAAAGTCTTTTTGTTTCTTATGAATTATTAAAGTACAGTGAAACTCGGAGACTGTGCCGGTTTTGGGGGCTGCCGGTGGTGTGTAACAAACCCATATGAATGCTGCTTCGGATGAAGACGTTTTTGTTTGTTCACGCCTGAGTGACCACCGCACATTCTCCACAGCTCATTTTACTTCTACCTGTGGCGCGGCGTCAATCCCGGAAGGGATATATCCGGGGGCGCTATATCCGAGTTTTACTGCAGTTTAGCTTTCAACCAAGTAGTTGAATTTTCGTCGAAAAAATATTGGCAAACAGTTGAATTCATAATCGATTAATTCAACTTTGAACTAAATAGTTAAATTTTCAACCAGATAGGTCATTTTTTAACCACAAATATGATTTTTCAACATCGCAGATTATTTTGTAGGAAAAGATATAAATGATAAAAAATTCTAAAAAATTTATTTAAAAAACGTTAACTTGTTAACCAATGAAATTAATACGCTACCAAAAAACACCAATCTTCAAAAAAATATGCAAAAACAAGGAAAGTTTAATTTTTAACTAAATACTTGAATTCTCCACCAAATACTTGCTTTCTCAATCATATAGTAAAATTTTCAGCCAAAAGGATAAATTATTATGAACCCAGAAGATTCATTTTTGACCAAAGAAGATAAATTGTCAGTAAACCGCATAAACTTCTAAGAAAATAGTTTAATTTTCAACCAGAAACATTTATTTGCTACCAGTGAAGACCAGTTTTCAAAAAATATGTAAATTTCCACAAAAAAAAGCTGAATCCTTTGACAAGAATATTATTTTTCTGCCAAAGCAGTTGAATTTTTTAACCAAAAAAATAAATATTGCACATAAAGAGTTGAATTCCCAATCAAATATTTAAATTTCCACCCAAATAGTTAAATTTTCAACAAAATATTTGAATTTTTAACCAAAAAGATGAACTTTCAAGAAGAAAGATTAATTTTCTACTAGAAAATACAAATGTTCTATAAAATAAATGAATGAAGTAAAATGTTTAATTTTACACCAAGAAAATTAATTTTCTACCATAAAAGGCAATTTTCCAATAAAATGCATAAGTTTTTGAAAAAATATTTAGATTTTTGACTAAAAGGATAAATGTTCTACAAAAAAGATGAATTCTTAACAAAATGTATAAATTTGCATTACGAAATAGTTAGCTTTTCAACTAAGAAAATTAATTTTCTAACAGAAAAGACGAATTTTCTATAAATAAATCAATTTTTAAGGAAATAGTTCTATTTTGAACCAATAGCAATAATTTTTTTCCGCAAAAGGTAGATTTTGAACCAATATCAGAACTTTTTATGTAATATTAGATTTTTCAAGTAAGAAGTTGAATTTTATACCAAGAAAGATGGTTTTTGAACAAATTTTATAAATTTTTAACTAAATAGTTTGAGCAATAAATGTAATGTTAGACCAAATCTTATTTGATTAATTTTCTACAAAGAAATTGTTGCATTTTCAATTTACAAGAATACACTTTAAAACAAAAAATAAACCAGTTTTTAACTGAAATTATTAATCTCAAACCAAAAAAAAGTTAATATTTAAAGACAAAAATATTTCAGTTCAAAATAAAAAACAGTTACCAAAACGACTTTTTAACGAAATTCTGAAATCTTTAACTGAAACAGATAAATTTGCAAACAAATAGTTGCATTTTAATAAAAAAAATTGCTTTTTTAGTCTAGAACACATATTTTTTACAAAACAATTGAATTTTTAACAAAAACTTAATTTCTAACTAAACAGTTGCATATTTAACCAAAAGAGGTGAAATTTCTACAGAAGAAGATGAATTTACAAACCAAGAAGATCAATTTTAAACAAAATAGTTGAATTTTCGACAAAATAATTAAATTTCGGACCAGATAATAAAACGTGAACCAAAAAAAATCTTGAGTAAATAATGCGGTAAAATTAAAATCAATGTGTTACAATATAATGGCCAGGGCCCAGTAAAAATGCTTAAATTATTGGAATTTTTTGGACCTAGGTAAAAAAAGTACTTGGATTTTGAAAACTGATGGAAAACTTAAGAAAAATTAAATAAACACATTTATTCGTTTTCACATACCATTTTCTTTAATAATAAAAAATCAGCATCAGAATGAAAAAAATCCTTTTCATTTAGAGTTCAATTCTTCTTTTTTATACTTTTCAACACCCTCGCTCTTTTTGGAGATTTATAAAAATATTGAAATGAGACGTTTCGAAAATGGCTGGTTCTGACAGACTATACAGCACCCTATTAGGGCCCAAAAAGCTGACAAGATGATGAGGTAAATAATTCCTTTTTATTAAGATTTAATTTTTTATTTTTGAAATTTAAGAAATTTAAATTAGATTAAAATCTAATCCAAAAATCCTCTTTACGTCCAATCATCAAATTGATGAAAACTCCTGCAAAAAACAAGAATCCAACGACTAAATTTGGATCACACCGAACAATAAAAAAAAAATTCTTCCAATTGCAATCTCAAAAATATTATTGTTAAAAACAAAAATTTCAGACAAGAATAAAAAAGAGGAAAGAAAAATGAGAAGGCAACCAACCACATCCCCTTCCTTCTCTTTTTCTTTCTTTCGTCTTTTTTTATCAATATTATCAAATCACAAAAAAATGTAACATTGAAAATAAAAAATAAAAAAATAAAATGAAATTACTAACGTTTAGGCACTCAAACAGTACCCTTATTAAGGCAAGGACAATATAAACAGTAGCGCAAGAGAACAGGTGTTCTCTCTTTGGAAGAGAGTTTCTTGTTTGATTGTTCGGTGTGATCCAAATTTGGTCATTAGATTCTTATTTTTTGCAGGAGTTTTCATAAATTTTTATTTTTGATACTTTAAAAGACCCTGGCTTTTTTGGAAATCTAAAAAATATTTGAATGAGACACTTCCAAAATGGCTGATTCTGACAGGCTGGACAGCACCCTATTAGGGCCAGAAAAGACTAACCAGATGATGAAGTAAATAATTAATTTTATTAATAATGAATTCTTTATTTTTGATGCTTTGAAAGATCCTGACTTTTTTGGATATCTAGAAAAATATTGGAATGACACACTTCTACAATTGCTGATTTTTATAGACTAGACAGCACCATATTAGGGCCATAAAAGACTGACTAGATGTTGCGGTAAATAATTCCCTTTTATTAAAAATTAATCTTTTATTTTCGATACTTTCAAACACCCTGCCTTTTTTTTGGAGATCTAAAAAAATATTGGAATGAGACACTTCTAAAATTGCTGATTTTGATAGACTAGACAGCACCCTATTAGGGCCATAAAAAACTGACTAGATGATGAGGTAAATAATTCGTTTTATTAAGAATTAGTTTTTTATTTTTGATACTTTCAAACACCTTGGCTTTTTTTGGAAATCTGAAAAAATATTTGAATGAGACACTTCGAAAATTATTTATTTCGCACGGGCTCGACAGCACCCTATTAGGGCCATAAAAGACTGACTAGATGTTGAGCTAAATAATTCCTTTTTAAAAGGAATTAATTTTTTATTTTTGATACTTTCAAACAGCCTGGCTTTTTTTGGAAATCTAAAAAAAAATTTGAATGTGACACTTTGAAAATTTCTGGTTTTAAAAGACTAGACAGCAGCTTATTAGGGCCATAAAAGACTGTCTAAATGATAATGTAAATAATTCCTTTTTATTTTTGTTACTTTGAAAGACCCTGGCTTTTTTTGGATATCTAAAAAAATATTTGAATGACACACTTCGAAAATTGCTGGTTCTGACAGACTAGACAGCATCCTATTAGGGCCATAAAAGACTGACTAGATGTTGCGGTAAATAATTCCTTTTTATTAAAAATTAATTTCTCATTTTCGATACTTTCAAACACCCTGCCTTTTTTTGGAGATCTAAAAAAATATTGGAATGAGACACTTCTAAAATTGCTGATATTGATAGACTAGACAGCACCCTATTAGGGCCATAAAAACTGACTAGATGATGAGGTAAATAATTCGTTTTATTAAGAATTAGTTTTTTATTTTTGTTACTTTGAAACACCCTGGCTTTTTTGAGATCTAAAAAAAATGGAATGAGACACTTCGAAAATTATTTAGTTCTGAAGGGCTCGTCACCACCCTATTAGTACCAGAAAAGACTGACTTAATGACGATGTAAATAATTCCTTTTTATTAAAAATTAATTTTTTATTTTCGATACTTTCAAACACCCTGGCTTTTTTTGGAAATCTAAAAAAAAAAATGAATGTGACACTTTGAAAATTTCTAGTTTTAAAAGACTAGACAGCAGCTTATTAGGGCCATAAAAGACTGTCTAAATGATAATGTAAATAATTCCTTTTTATTCTTGATACTTTGAAATACCCTGGCTTTTTTTGGATATCTAAAAAAATATTTGAATGACACACTTCGAAAATTGCTGGTTCTGACAGGCTAGACAGCACCCGATTAGGGCCATAAATGACTGGCTAAATGACGATGTAAATAATTCCTTTTTATTAAAAATTAATTTTTTCTTTTCGATACTTTCAAACACCCTGGCTTTTTTGGATATCTACAAAAATAATTCGTTATATTAAGAATTAGTTTTTTATTTTTGTTACTTTGAACCACCCTGCTTTTTGAGATCTAAAGAAAAATTGAATGAGACACTTCGAAAATTATTTAGTTCTGAAGGGCTCGTCACCACCCTATTAGTACCAGAAAAGACGGACTAAATGACGATGTAAATAATTCCTTTTTATCAAGAATTAATGTTTTATTTGTGATACTTTCAAACACCCTGGCTTTTTTCGGATATCAATAAAATATTGGAATGAGACACTCTGAAAATTCCTGATTCTGGCCGTCTAGATAGCACCCCATTAGGGCCCGAAAAGACTGACTAAATGATGAGCTAAATAATTCCTGTTTATTAGGAATTAATTTTTTATTTGCGATACTTTTAAACACCCAGGCTCTTTTAAGATATCTACAAGAAAATATTTAGATAATACACTTCGAAAATTATTTGTGGCTGACGGGCTAGACAGGGCCTGATGAGGGCCCTAAAAGACCGTCTAGATTGGAGGGACCAGAAAATACTCTAACTGAACCCGATAATTTTATACACAAGGTTATGAAAGCTTAATTAACGAAACAGATGTGAAGGAAGCAATAAATAAACCAGATAGTCTGAAACAGGTCAAGTTTGATATCTTCGATGGGTTATCGGATTGCTTATAAATCAGGGTTTCGCTCTCATCAAGTATCATAAATTTCTCATTTCCCCCTTCTACCATAGCCAATGATGGGGTTGATGACTATATAATCTAATGTAATAAGCACGTGATCAACCCTCGATATAAACGAGACGAGGAGCTGGTCTAAAATAGGGGTAGTAACACGAATGAGGGTGAAAAGGGGTAAAAGACTGAAGCGAGGCGATGACATTTATTTTAAACAGGATACTGCCGAGTTTGAAATAAGCGAATGGGTGTTACGGCCACTTTAGACGATGAGATTTATTGTTAGCTCATTTTCTACTTCTACATATTTTAATAAACAGCATTCAGCATTTTTTAGGGGAGTATTAGCTTTTGTCAAATCTGACCGTTTTTTAATATGAGGAAATGGAAAGGGGGATATTAGGTGCGAAAAATTTTTATTGCAAGAAATAATGAATTTAAAGTTTTTACAAATTTATGAAAAGTTATTTCCCTTTTTTGCTTAAGGTAGTTGTCGTGCCAGAAGTCAGATATCTAAAAAAAATGTTTTTATATAATATTTAACCAAAATATTATAACTCATGTTATTTTAAATAAAAAACTTTAATTTTTATGAAAAATTTTAACATTCACACAAAAAGTCATTAATTTTAACCATTTTTGTGCAATCGAATTTTTTCTGAACAATTTTTGAAAAATGATTACATTTTAATAATTGACGGCTTTTTTCGGGAAAACATTCTGTACAACTCTAATGTTACTAATTTTTAAAATAACTAAATAATCTTAAAGTATAATTATTTGTTTAAAAATGTGTTTTTATAAAAGATTCTTTTAATGATTCCAGTTACAGAGAAATTTCCATTCAAAATTGGAAGCAGTAGATTTGTAGAGAATGTTAAAACATGGTTAAAATTTTTGTTTGCTGTAAATTTTAACGTTTTTCATTACAAAAAATGTTTTTTATTTAAAATTACATAACTTATAATATTTTCATCTCCGGTAATAATTTTACGATTTTTTTAAGTCGTTTTTTATTTTGTTAAAATTAGGTTTTTTAACTGAAAATTCGAGTATTATATTTTTGGTTTAAAATTTAATTATGTAGTAGAAATTTTCACTCCTTTGTTAAAAATTAATTTATTAGGTGTGCAAATTATCATTTTATTTAAAAATCGATTTGTGCTTAAAAATCTAATGAACATTTACAAAAACCTTTTTTTGTCGTTGAAATTTTTTTTTTATCTGAAAAATTAACTATTATATTATATTATATTACATTTTAATAATTGACGACTTTTTATATAATATCTGTTTAAAAATGTCTTCTTATAAAAGATTATTTTAATCATTTAATCATTTTTCAAAACAGTTTAAGAAGCGACGATCAGAAAAAATTCAATCACAAAAAACATGGTTAAAATTTTTTTGTAAATTTTAACGTTTTTTCATTAACAAAGAATTTTTAATTTAAAATTACATAACTTATAATATTTTCATTGTTAAAATCGTAGAAAAAATATTTCTTTCAGATGTCTGACTTTTGCCACAAGTACTTAAGTTTAACCCGAATTAAAAGAACCCAAGGATAAGATCTATTTTTGGTTGAAAGGTCTGCTATTAAATTTTTGGTTAAGAATTTATTCTTTCTGATTAAAAATCTTATTATTGCTGTTTTTTTAGAAGATTCGTAAATTCGGCTTAATATTCCAAAATGTTGCATAAAATTTAACTATTTATTTCAAAACTGATGTATTTTGTTAAATATTCCTCTTGTTTGATCAAAATTCAATTTTTTTTAAAATTCGTTTTTCATTTTAAATAGAAATCATTTTTTGTTGAAGTATCAACCATTACATTTTTCATTAAAAATTCATCTTTCTCTCTTTCACTGAAAATTCAAATATTTTGTCGAAAACTTGACTTTTCCTTCCAACTATATTTTTATATGAAACACATTTTTTTGTTGAATATTTATTTTTTTTCGTGTAGCAAAATTAATCTTTAAAGTTGAAAATTAATTCGTTGATTGAAAATTTAAGGAATTTTTTTATAATTTATTATTTTGTAGAAAATTAATCTTCTTAGTTAGAAAATCTTGTTGTTGGTTGAAAACATTTTTTTTTTAATTAAACTATTTTATTTTAAGTTATTTTTTTACCTAAAATATAACTATTAAATTTTTGTATTAAAAATTTAAAATGTATTATTTTCAGTTAAAAATTGAACTATTTCATACATATTTAATTTATTTTATTAGAAATTTATTTCCTTGGTTATAAACTTAGTTTTTCGTTGAATCTTTATTTTTCCAATTGCAAACTTAAGTGTTCCCTTTTTGTAACAAAATTTATTGTTTTTAGTGAAAAAATCGTGTCTTTTGTAGAACATTCTTCATTTTGTGCGGAAAATGAATATTCTGGGTTGAAAATATATCTTCTGAATTTCAAAAAATGCACGATACAGTTAACAAAAATTAGTTGAAAATTCATTTTTTTGTTTAAAAATTTAACTTTTTTGTTATAAATTAGTTTTTCATGGAAGTTAATTTTCTAACCTAAACTTTTACCTATTTTATTTTTAGTTGAAAATTCAACTGTTTGTTTAAAAATTAATATATTTTGTTGAAAATTAATGTTCTTGGTTAAAAATTAATTTTTTTAGTTAAAAAGTTTAGCATTTCGTATTGATATCGTTTTGTAGTTTTAAGTTAATTTATTTAACTGAGAATTTAATTATTCAATTTTTTGTTGAAAATTGATCAATTTTCAAACAAATAGTTGAATTTTTAACTGAAAAGGGTAACTTTTAAATGAAAACTCAAATAGTGAAACTTTTAGGATAAAAGATTAATTTAAAACACAAAGAAGCGAATTTAAACGAAAATAGTCATTTTTGTAATAAACAAAAAAATGCATTTTCAACTAAACTGATGCATCTCCAACCAACAAAATTAATTTTTAAATAAGTTGTACATTTTTTAACGAAAAATATATATTTCCAGCATAGGAGATTAATTTTCTACAAAAAAAAAATCCCTACAAAAGTAATTAAATTTTTAACTAAATAGAATAAATTTTGAAACAAAAATAGAATAGTGAAACTTTCAGTTCAAAAATTAACTTTCAACGAAGGATAAAAAATGTTTAAAAAATAGTTAAAATTTTATCCAAAGAAATGAAATTGCGACCAAAAAAGTTCCTTTTCTGGCACAAAACACTTGAACTTTGAACAAAATTCATAAGTTGACAAATAATTCAATTTGGAACTAAAAAAGGTACATTTTTAACCAAAAATTAAATATTTCAAAGGTACGTTTAATTTAGAATAAAAAGTAAATCTTTTTAAATAAAATAGTTCAATTTTCAACCAAATAAACTAAGTTTCACCGAAAGACATGATTTTCATACAAGAAAGAAAAACATTCAAAAATGGATTTTTAACTAAATACTTAAATCTTGAAACATAAAAGATCAGTTTTCTACCAAGCAGTTGAATTTTTTACCAACAAGATAAGCTTTCTGCAAAACAGTTGAATTTTTAACAAAATACCTAATTTTCTACCAAACAATAATTAATTTAAAAAAATTTCATAAACTTTTTAAACTAAATAGTTTGATTTTTAAACTTAGAAAGTTCAATAATTAACCTCCAATGTAGTAATTCAGTTCAATTAGAAAAAAATGAATTTTCTGCAGAGCAATTTTATTTTGTACCAAACCGTAGAATTTACTACTAAATTTTAGAATTTTTAAGCCAAAAAGACGAATTTTTTTACAAAATAGTTTAATTTTTCACCAAAGAATATGATTTTAAAAAAATATTTAAATTATCAGTTTTGATCATTATTTTAAATAAATTTCAAATAATGATGTTATTTTGTCGACCAGGGTAACTAATTATTTTTTAAAAGAAGAAAAAAGAGTTTTAACCAAAATTATGAGTCTTCAACTAAAATAAAAAGAACTTTTAAGAATGTAGTTGACGTTTTAACCAAGGAGTTGAATTTTTCACAAAAAATATAATTGTTAATATTTCAACAACAAATTTTTTTTTTAAATATACAAAACATTTTGATGTATGAGAAAACTTATTTGCAACAAAATACTTGAATGTTCAACTAAAAAAACTTAATTTTCTACCAAACAGTTCCATTTTTATGAACAAAAAAAATGTTACATAATAAGTTTTTATCAAAATAGTTTCATTTTCAACCAAAAATGTGAATGTTTAAAAAAATAATTAAATTATCAGTTTTCATCATTATTTTTATTAAATTTCAAGTAATGATGTTATTTTTTCGACCAGGGTCAACTTAAAAAAAAGAACTTTGAAGAACGTAGTTAAACTTTACACCAAGGAGTTGAATTTTGAACAAAAAATATAATTGTTAATATTTCAACAACAAATTTTTTTTTAAATATACAAAACAGTTTGATGTATACGAAAACTTATGTGCAACAAAATATTTGAATCCATCAACTAAAACAATTCAATTGTCTACCAAACAGATCCATTTTTAGCAAAAAAAAGTTTTTACATAATAAGTTTTCATCAAAGTAGTTTAATTTTCAACCAAAGAATGTGAATTTAGAAAAAACAGCTAAATTATCAGTTTTCATCATTATTTTTAATACATTTCAAGTAATGATGTTATTTTGTCGAGCAGGAGAAATAATTATTTTTTAAAAGAAAAAAAAAGAGTTTTAACTAAAATTATGAGTTTTCAACTAAAAAAAAGAACTTAAAAGAATGTAGTTGAACTTTCAACGAAGGAGTTGATTTTTTATCAAAAAATGTAATAGTTGATATTTTAACAACAAAATGTTTTTATTTAAAATAAAAAACAGTTTCATGTACGAAAACTTATGTGCAACAAAATGTTTGATTCCTCAACTAAAAGAACTCAATTTTCTACCAAACAGATCCATTTTTAGCCAAAAAAAGTTTTTACATAATAAGTTTTCATCAAAGTAGTTTAATTTTCAACCAAAGAATGTGAATTTAGAAAAAAACAGCTAAATTATCAGTTTTTATCATTATTTTTTAAAAATTTCAAGTAATGATGTTATTTTTGTCGACCAGGATAACTAATTATTTTTTAGAAGAAAAAAAAAGAGTTCTAACTAAAATTATGAGTTTTCAACTAAAAAAAAGAACTTAAAAGAATGTAGTTGAACGTTCAACCAAGGAGTTGAAT
>JAAAKG020072048.1:0-17250 GCA_010014905.2 Druon quercuslanigerum
TGTCGACTTTGAAACCTGAAATTTTTGACCCAGCGCTATTAGTTTCTCACAAGTAGTGATACATTTCACTCGTTTAGCCTATAAGAGCAGAAAGAATCATGAGTCTCAGCGAAATACGTGCGATTTATAGTTATAAGATATGTTTATCACTAACAAATTAGTGAACTATAATGATTTTGACCACTCAGAAGTGATTTTGTTACCTAGCATTCTTCCGTTTAGCGCCAGTCCATGGCGCCAAGCGATTCCACGCGATTTGAGGTTATGCATTGTATCAGAAGCGAAGTGAAGCTGTGTCGAAGGTCTGAGAGTGTTGAATTGTGGTAAATAAGTGTATGGAAGGAAAGGATTTACTTTGATGATATCGACTAAGTACATAGTAAGGGTACTTCGCCCAGCAATATTTTGGTACAAACACCTGAAGGGTCGAATACTGAAAACTTTATTTAGAATGTGCGAAATAAACAAAAAGAGGCCGTTCAGCCTTATGTTATCTGCGTAAAGGGCCAGGCGATAGATTCTTATTTTATTAAAGGCGATGGACGCATAGTTTAGATCCACAAAAACTATCCACTCGTCAATTAGTAAATACTGCAACGACGCAGAATACCAATTGCTTAGTGAAATTTTACTAATTTTATTACTGGATAATTTCCACTATTTAAATTAATAGTTTTAGAGAGATAAGAAGCTATACACGCGAAATTGTACAGGAAACCAGTTGGAAAGTTATATTGTAATTTGAGCTTGGATCCTATATAGTTTTCCATGTAGTTAATTAATAATTAATTAAATAATTTAATTAATAATAAATTACTTTATGATCTCCTATATACTTTTCCATTTTCATTTTTTAAATGATTTAAATATCGTCTTCAGATTTGTTAAATATTACAATTTTTAATGTTAAAGTTTGAAAGAAGTTAAGAAGTTGAAGAAGTGGGAAGGTCATATTATAAATTTTCTCTCGAAAGCTCAAATTATTATATAAATGCCCATATTATTACATTATTACACTATTAAGGATGTACACTACGTACAATCAATCTCAAAAGTCGTCCATTTTTTAAATTATTATAAAATCAAACAAAATAGATTAATGATTGATTTCCGGAAATCTTTACGGAAGCTTCTAAGTGTACTTTACAAAAAAAATTCAGGTTAAAATTGTTTATTTAACAGTAGTTATTTAGAGTTTGAGTTTTTGTTTTCTCTTTAGGGAAAGGTTACAATTCTTATTTATTTCTAATGATCAAGGCCTCATTTTATTCTTCGAAGGATTCTCTACAATTCTATTTGGGCGGAGTTAATTAAAATTTAGATCATAATTGTTTATAACAATAATAATTATATGATTTATCAATTTTTTGAAAAAATAAAATCAACCCAAGTAGAAATTTAGAGAATCCTTCGAAGAATAAAGTGAGGCCTTGATCAATAGTATTAAATAAAAATTGTAACTTTTGCCTGAGGAGAAAGAAAAAAGTAAACCTCTAAATAAGTACTGTTAAATAAAAAATGTTAACCTGAATTATTTTTTTCTGAAGTGTGCTTTGAAGCCTCCAACAATATTTACAGAAATTAAATAATAGATCTTTTTTCGATTTTATAAATCATTCTAAAGGTAGGCAACTTTTGAGATTCTTTAGACGTAGTGTATAACCTTAAGCCGTTTTCTTTTCGAGGCAGGCGTAACTCATTCGGAAGGGATTATAGATTTTTTAGGTTGATCTAGAATTCTCGTGTTATTCATTTAAATAACATGTTCGTTCCACAACACTGTACTGACCCATGTTACTGATCAATCTCTCTAGCAATAGAGAGTTTTCAATTGTTTGCAGCGTTAGGCGTCTGGAATTTACTGCGAAATAATGTAGATGGACGAACATAAATAAATATTCTTATGTTATTATGTATCTGTATTATTTTTCCATCTTCCTAATAAGAAACTGCAATTCGCTCCTTAATTTACCACCTCAGTCTATTTTAAAGGATACCCCTCATCGTCGAGCTTCTAATCCTCCTAATCCGTCCCTTGCAGAGTTTTAGCGCAAGTAAGCTATGACTCTCAACCTACCTGAGGGGGGTTGGCGCAAGTAGCCTCCTCCGCAGAGGACATCGTTTAAAGTTCAGTTCACGATGTATCCAACGCCATTTACACGGACTATTATTATCTAACCAAAGCCTCTAGGTAGTCTCGAACAGGTGTCAAGGTACCTTTTACTCGAGATAGGCTCTGGAAACCAGGTTTCGGAAATTTATGATCGAACGGTAGCTGCATCGGAACGATTACGGATAAAGGATCAAAGGAATTCTCAAGTGGCGCTTAGCGGGCCTTTGAATTCCCGAACAATCCCAGAAATCAATTTAAATACTCAAGTTTATTTCGCTATTCATTCAAAATTTATGACCGGAGTCTTCACTAAAAAAAATCCAATTACTCGGATAAGTTAATAAATAAAGAGGGGGAAATTCTAAGAGACTGGGTGGACGGCAGAGGGTGGGCTGTGGCGGATCGTATGGTAACAGGGGAGGAAGAGGGAGAATACACGTATGTCAGTAAGATGGAGGTAACGGTGATAGAGTATATGATCATGAATATGCAAGGGTGGGAGGAGATAGAGAAATTCGCAGTGGAAGGGAAGGTGGAATCAGACCATAAGCCATTAAGTGTTTGTAAGCAGGGGGAGGATGACGGAAGGCAGTGTGGGGAAGAAGGGTTGTGAGTGGAGAGGGTGGCTTGGACGAGAGAAGCGATAGAGAAGTATCAGGAGCAGTTGGGAAACGTGAGCTTTAAGAGGGAGTCGGTGGAAGAGATATGGGAGGATCTGAAAGTGAAAGTGAAGGATGTGTGCAAAAGAAGGTATTTAGAAAGAAGAAGAAAGGAATGGTGAAGCAGTGGTGGGATAGGGAATGTAAAATGATGAAGAGAAAGGTGAAAAGGGCGCATAGGAAGTGGTAAGTAGGAACTTAAGGAAGGAGTTTAGGATAATGTGTAAGAAGAAAGAGCAGGAAAAGCAAAAAGATCTGGAAGAGGAGTTGAGGAACATTAGGACAGAAGGAGAAGTGTGGAAGATAATAATTATTCCGTTAAGAAAAAGTAGGGTAGGGAAAAGTGAGAAGATAGGGAGTGAGTAATGGAGGGAATTTTTGAAAGATTTATTTCAGGGATCAGGCACACGGTAGAGAGATAAGGGGATTAGAAGAACGAGGTAGGAAGATGGAGAGGAGCTGAATGGCGAGAAGATTAAGAAGCAGATTAAGAAGTTGAAAAGGATTATGGCAGCAGGGCTGGACAGTGTAGAGAACGAAGCATGACTCCTTGGCACACAAGATGTAAGGGTGGGTCTTACTGAAGGGGGTAGTAAAAAAAATATGGAGGGTGAAGGGAATCTTGAGAGGATGGAAGGAGGGGTTTCTCGTATTACTGTATAAAAAAGGGGATAGGGAGAGGCAGAAAAATTATAGAAGAATTACGCTAATGAATACGGTGTACAAAATATGCGCGGTGGTGCTTGCTGATAGGCTGCGGAAGGATGTGTTGAAGGGAAAAGCATACTGCCGGATACGCAGACAGGTTTTAGGAAGGGAAGGAGTACTACTAAAAAAATATTTACGTCTTGCAGCATGTTGTGGATAGAGAACTAGCCAAAAAGGGTGACAAAGTGTACGATTTTTTTGTAGATCTAAAAGGCGCGTTCCCTTCGGCGGATAGGGAGAGGTTGTAGGAGGCAATGGAAGAGAGGCCTGGTCGAAAGAGTGATAGGGTGAGAGGAGGGAGGGAATCTCTGAGGGTTTGTGGATGGATAGGGGGTTGAGGCACGGGTACCCGCTTGGTCCTACGCTTTTTGCAATTTTAATAGTAAATATGGAAAGTAGGCTGGCGGCCGGAGCGGTAGGAGGAGTAAGGATATAATCACTTGCATATGTAGATGACATAGTGCTGCTAACAAAGGGCGAAGAGACTTCAAAGGAGATGGTGAAAAGGTTGAGAAAATACTTGGATAAAAAGAGGTTAGAGTTAATTGCAGAAAATTCTAAGGTTATGCTGTTCAGGAAAGGTGGTGGAAGAAATAAGGGAGGGGTGTGGAAGTGGAAGGGAAGAGCGGTACAGAAGGTAAATGTGTTTGTGTACCTGGGCTACCTGCTTCGGAGGAATGGGGAAGTGGATAGTCATATAAAAGAGAGAGTGAGTAGGGAAAATGTGATAAGATAGGTGTGGGGCAAGGAAAGAGGTTGTTTACAGATGATTTTGTATGGAGAATGAAATTGTTTGATTCGCTAGTGATGAGTGTCTTATTTTACGGAGTGGAGGTGTGGGGGTGGAAGTTAAGCGAGAAGGTAAATGGGATACAGGAGAGGTATATAAAGTGGGGACTGGGGTTAGAAACGAATACGCCGAACTATATTGTCAGGAGGGAGACAGGAAGAAGAGTTTAGGGATTATAACGGGGATTCGAGCGTGTAAATGTGAGGAGAAATTTTTATAGGAGGGGGGAAGTAAGCTGTTTAAGGAGTGTTGGTAGGAGAAGGAGAACAGACGTAGGGTTCGGGGAATGGAGGTGGAAAGGGATAGGTATTTTAGAACGAATAGATTTCAGATGGATGGAGTGAGAAGGGTACATGAGGAAGGAGGGAGGCTATATGAGTTGGTTAAAAGAAACAGCATGGAGAGAGGGAAGAAATATGGTAGGGGAGAATAAGAGAGTTAAGGTTTCACGGGAACTATGTGTGGATTAAGCCAATAGAGAGAGCGCAATATTTGCGTGAAAAAGGAGAGCAAGAAAGTCAGGAACTTATAGTGAGAAAGAGATGCGGATACATGGAGGGTTATAATAGGTTCTGACTTTCTGGAGAGAAGTGGATGTGTGAATTGTGCGGGAAGGGGGGTGCAAAACTGGAGCACTAGTTGGAGGAGAGTGAAGAGCAACGAAAGGAGTGGAGTAAGCATGGAGGTATTGTTGCATGAAAGGGGGGACAAAAGGGATGTTGCATGGGTGAAGGGGATGTTAGGTAAGATGGAAAAGAAGAGAAGGAAGGAGGAAGAGGAATGGAGAAGAAAAGATTGTATATAGGAGAGGAAGAAGATGCAAGAATAAGGATTAGGGATTGGCCGCGGAGGCAGAGGCTGGAAATACGAGGCAAAGCGAGAAAAAATCGACATTCTATCTATCTATAAAGCTAGTCAACACCTTGAGAACTCAGGCTGCATGCAAGTCGGAAATACTTAAATTCATTTTTAAGATTTTTTGTGACGTAAAAGATGCATAGGTACAAGTTGGACATTAGTGTTTTGAGGCCCACCCTGAGAAGTGGAAAAATGTATTTTTCATTGAAGCGGGTAGAAAAATATTTGGTAATGGGAACCGGCGATTTTTCGGGTGTTGGGAGGAGAAAGATGGAAATGCCTGTAGGGGAAGGAAGAGTGAAGGAAGAAGGGACAACTCGAAGAGAAGCGAGTCGAAGGAGGACGGGTCGCACCGCGGCTCGTCGTAACTCAAGTCTAGTTAAGGGAGCCATAATTCAGACGTTTACTTCAAACGGCCCATAAATTATGGGGCTTTAATTTCGCGATATTAACGGGACGATCGGAAGAACGCTTAGCCCAAGCGAGCATGTACTCGTATACAAGTCAAAGAGTGCCGTTCTGTTGCTCCATTGATAGATCTTCAGCTTCCTCTTTCTCTTTTTACTCTATCGAAGTGTATCAAAATCCTCAACGAATCAGACTTCTTAAAATTAGAGAAATTATAATTTGAGTAAAAATCTTATTAAATCTAAAAATAACTTAAAAAGTATCTGAGAAATAATAACAAGAAAGAAAGTTCTTAAAATGTGGAAGTATAGATTCATGTTCGAGGTCTATGTTTCTACACTATGTCTATAACTTTTCATTACACTTTCACCCTCTCGCCAAATGTCATTCGTGTATCTTCTTCTGGAATCAGCAATAACTTAGAAACAATCGTCTACTATGTATGTACGCTCGTTTATAATTCATTTGAATTGAAACACAACCTGGAGAGTCGAGCCTTCAATGTGACGAAATAAAAAATATGACATTTTTTTACTACCAGAAAAGATCAAACAAATATTTTGAAATAATTACAATTAATTTATTCATTCATTAAATATTCCACATGAAAATCCAAATTTTATCGTAGACACTGATTTAAATCCCTCTTTTGGCTTATCGTACCCTTATATTAAAATTTGACTCGCTGTCAATTATTTAATGGCTCATTGTCACGGGCACAAACGACCGGAGCTTATTTCCTCTCGAGCAATTAAATGGTCGTTTAATAGAGTCCTGACGGTCGAAACCAAATGGCACTGTTTACCATCTCAAGAGCGATTTAGCCAATTGCAGAACAATAACTCTGAAAAGAACTAACATTGACAGCTTTATTGAGCGCATTATTTTCCACCTAATTGTATTTGTACTTTCAGAATGTTAAAGTCTGCTTTTAAAGTATTCACTAATAAGCACTTTCTGGTACATTTTGAGCACAAAATGATAGTGTGATTATCCACAAACAAATTTTCTGCAACCTTCAATTGCTTCTCAATCACACATTTCTCATTATAGCAAGTTTTTACATGCAATTTTGTCAAAAATTTCTTCATATCACATTTAGTTTTTGACGAGGTAAAAGAAAAAAGGTAGTTAAGTTCGAGTGTAAATTTTAAACAAATCGTACGGATGTCAACGATCCATTTGACACGTGCAGTAGTGTACTAAAGACGGGTAAGGAAAGAAGAGAGAAAGGAGCCCTCGATGAGCAAAATTTGCCGATCACTACTGTAATTAGGAGCAGGTCGTACGAGTTGCGCATTTCAATCAGACCAGCTCTCGATTCGTGAAAGTCAAAAGCCCAATTCCAGAAATATATAACACGTAAAGATTCGATACACGATTACCAAAGGCCCTTACGTTCCAATAAGTACTGTAATTGATTTTTATTGCCCCGTTCTTTTCAGCGTAAATAAAGAAGATGCAAGAAAAGACAGTTTTTTATTTGGGAAAGTTATAAGAAATATATACCTTCAAAAATTATTTTGTTAGTCTACCAAGAACAATTTATGAGTTGATAAAACATGGTGGTTGAAAAAATAGTTAAAACACTTATACAAAAATATTTCCTTTATTTTTCTTACATTGTTTAATCGTTTTATTACATTTTTAACGATTTTATAAAGCGTCGCATATGCAACAGATGGTGCGACCTTAATCTCTTGTTGCAATTTAAATGCAGTTTCTGCCACTCAACTGTTACAGCAAAGTGTTAGGTCGCAATTAAGCTGTATAATGCCTCTCCGCATGAGGTAGATCATTTGAATATAAGTCAAATAAAATGTGTATTTACATAATAATCTACTTTTAATGTCCTGTCCAAGGAAGGGTAATTAAATCTTTCTGACGTTTAAGATTCAATATTTGCATATTGTAACATTTATTTTTTAATGTTTACGTCACTACCTTATATAATAGGACACTCCAATTCAAATTCTATTGTAAATTAGTTAAAACATGAAACTTCACGCATTCTCATACCATTCCTTTTCGTGACTGCTAACAATATTCTTCTCACATCAGCAAATTTGGGTAAAAATTATAATTCAGTGAAGCCGCAGAAAATTTTGTATTTTGCTGTGGAGATAGATATGACTAGTGACAGAAGGTTAACCATGCATTTCCGCTTGTGCAGAGTGAGGCTCAGGTGAGCTCGCGATCGTGCTTCGTATACAAATTACTGACTTCGGTGATGCATCGCGAGAGGGAAGGTTTGTTGCTGCTCATTATTGCAATTAGAATGCTAATACTAGAGCTGTCTTAAATGATTATTAAAATAAATAGCGCCGCTTCCAACGTACCTTCATGCATACATATACACGTGCGTGTGCGTTCTAGCATCGCGAAAGTCAGCTGACAGTCCGCTTATAAGCTTTACGGCTTCATCCAACTGGATTCCCTCCCGAAACAAATCAATAACCTCTCCTCCTCTCATTAATTATCTGAATACGTAAACAAATTCCTTAGCCTTGAAAAAAATTAAATATATCAGTAAACTCACCAGACACGGCGAACGCTGATTGCCTGATTGCATGTTGATCCAGGTGATTATAACTGATTATAATGTGATTGAACTTCATTTAAGGTGATTAAAAGTGCAATAGCACGTCCAATTACTACTGAGTTTAAATGCTTTCCCAGTTATTTAAAGTGCTTGAAACGGATTTCAAGGGACTGTGGAGTGATTTCAAATTATTCGAAGTGATATCATGTGACTTAACTAATTTTACATGATTATCAACGATCGCATGGTTAATTCAGAGTATAATTATATGTATTTGAAAGTGATTTTATGTGACTACTCTAGATTTTGCATACTTTTAAGTGATTGCACAGCAAATTTCGAGTAGTTTCAAATGATCAAATTTTATTGCGGCTGATTACAGGGTGATTACAAGCGTGATTTTATCTGGACCCAATTGATTTCGCTTGATTTTAAATAATTGCACGGTGAATTCCGACTGGTTTCGCTTGTTTTTAGGAGATTGGTATATAATCCGCAGTCGCCAGTAACAACACTTCTGTAAGCACTACAAGTGCAACACAATAACTTTGGCTTATACATTTTCCGCAAAAGTAATCTGATTATGAATATCAATGTTACGTTTTCGAAATCTGGTGCAATAATTTTTTAAACAATTTTTTAAAACATTTGCATTATTTCTTAAGATAAACATTTTCTAAAATTATTGTCAAAAAGTTTATGGTAAAAAAATTGTATATTTTATAACAAATGTTTATAGAACGACCCACTTTCAAGACAGAGCTTTATCAACAATTGAATTTGCACTAAACTTGACATATTTGCGACAGCATATCTCACCGAAAATTTTCGAAAAAAATGTAAATCATTTTTCAGGACACTTGCTCTATGAGGAAAAAGAAAATTTTCCGATAGCGCAAACAAATGCGGACATTTGATATAGCTTTCTTTTTTAAATGTGTATTTAAAAGTATAGATATAAAACAAAAATGTTGTCTCTTATAGAATTTCTTTGATTTCAAATCATTTTTTGACTATGGCCTTACAAACAATTAATTGCAAAATAATCTTTGCTTTGTTCCACAGCTGCAATTTTATGCTGTTAAGATTTTTAATTTCTTTTAGTTATTTATCTGGTAGCTTCGTCACAATTTTTCTTACTGTAACTACTCTGAAAACATAGTCGTGTTGTTAATAACAATTGTAATCAACAAAAACCTAGATTTACCAAATGTGATCTTTTTATTCGCGCTGTTTGAATTAGGCACAGAGAAAAACTTTTATCTCTCTTAAATTGGCTCATAATACAAGCAATTGGTTCATTACGATCTTATAAATAACTGACTGCAAACTAATAATACATGATAATATAATAATAACAAAGCAAAGATTATTTCGCAATTAATTGTTGGGCCATAGTCAACAAATAATTTGAAATCAAAGAGAATCTATAAAAGACAAATTTGTTATTTTAAATATCAATTTAGAAACACGTTTAAAACAAAAGCTATATCAAATATTACTTCTTACAAAAGTTATAGCATTGAACTTGCACAATGTACATAAAGTCTGTTATTAAAAAGTTCAAAAAATTGCATACGTCGTTGTTGAAAAAGGGCATTTTTTAAAATTTATATATTAACAAAAGTCTAGGCACTGTCGAAAAGTTTTCTTTTTCTCCGTGGAGCAAGTTTCCTGAAAAATGATTTAGATTTTTTTCAAAAATTTTCGGCGAGATATGCAGCCACAAGTATGACAATTTTAGTGCAAATTCAATTTTTTATAACACTCTAATTTGAAAATAGATCATTGTAGAAAAAATATGTTAAGACATAAAAGGTTGGTTGATATTGATCGTATCCTTTACTGTCCGTCTTTCTTCCACGACCTGGCGTCAAGGATGAGCCGGAAGAGCCGCTAATAAAAATGCAGGCTTGTAAATCAATCGCGAGCATTATAGAGAACGAATTGAATTATGCTCCGTGCACTGTGAAGGCGCGGCGTGTTTAACAGGTGTTCCGCGACTTTATAACGCACCGAGTACCGGTTACCTTGCTGGTAGTAAGGCGCCGAGTTTATACCTTTGACCTTTGAACCTTTCTTCGCTGTCTCTCGACGCCGGAGGTCGATGGATTCGTCGCCGAGCAAGATTCGTGAGATTCTCTCATCCATCTCGATTCTTCTCAATCGTCCCTGTCCCCCTTTACTTAGTCGTCAGGTCAGTCCCGAAACTAATCAGGTTCCAAAGCGCACACACGCTGCATGCTAATGTCGTAATATGTTTAACTTGATTCTTGATTAGAAGAATAATAAACTCAAAGCAAATTAATGAAAAATTGAAACTGCCCACATTTCTATGATAGTGTAAGAACGCATTTTTCGCACAAAAATCATTCCAAATCCAATATTACTTCAAATTCAGCACTACAAGTAAACAGCCAGTTAATAATTGACTGATGCAGTGAAACGCTACATAGCTATTTCATATCTACCTTTCATTCATAAGATCCGTCGCATCGATTCGTCGGTTTCGCGGACGCGGGACTGGCTGCCGTCGCAAGATTGAAGAGAGTGGGTGAAGCGGAGATGTGTAGGTGCAAGAGCGTCTACACATGTAGGTGTAGGTGTAGGTATAGCCGGCGCAAGCCGGTCAACTTGGGTGGTCCGTTGAAGAAGGGACCGCACGCAGAGGGCTGCCCCCACCAGAAAAACTCTTTCCCCCCACCACAGAAGCCACCCGGCCCACGCACACATCGACCTCCGTTATCCATACAGCAACCACCACCGTGACGATCTCCGGAATATCTCTCAATCTAGCCAAGCAAATTCTTGTCGGTGCTTAGTCCGACTAGAGAGCTAAGTCCGAGTTAACGCTTAACGTGCCCTCCCGCTTTATGTGACTCATTGCTTCAGTCCTTTCATTCCAAATGCCCAAGAAAAAAATAAAGACTTGTGGACCATATAGACCTTAAGCTCAAGAAATTTCTTGTGCTCTTGGACTGTTCTCGAGAGGTCTGACTACGTGTCTCATTAAATTTTCTACGTCTTTTATTTTATTGCAAGTACCAAAGTTAGCAGCATTTTCGGAACATCTGTTCGTCATCTAAGGTTGCAACGATGAATATAAAATTGCTTAGGAACATATAATGCAGCTAGAAAACTTGATACTTAACATTCTTTAATTGCTTCATTGCATTAATCATTAGCATATAATCCACTCGCTATACTATTATTAAAAAATGTGTACCACTTTTGCTTCTCAAAACGTAAAGGGGGGCATTGAACAACATATGTGACTATATTGTAGATTTCTTCATACTGTATTTTTGCATAGATTGTAACACTTAACTCTTTCTGTTTTCATCTGAGGCAAAAAACAGGTGACCTTAATGTTTAGTACGGTAATACCGAATCTAAATTTCATGAAAGAAGTTTTTACAGCACTTTGCCTGTTAATAACTGCAATTCTTTGTGATGAATAGCGCCAGTGTTGTTGTTTGCGAAGGTATAGCAATGGCGAAAAAGTGCGTATAGAATTCGCGATCGGCAGCAGTAACCCTGTTCAAAGAAATCCACTGATTAAATGCTCTTCTGCGCGCAGTCTCGCAATACGCCCTGCCAGCTGTGTAACCGTATGGTTTTACTCATTCCCGCCATACATGTACAAACGCATGCGAGGACGGGAAGCCTGCATACAGACGTCTACTTTGCTAATGTCCATGAACGCTCAACATCAGTCACTGAATCGAAGGTTTTTATGTTCACTATAAATTACTCAGTGTGGAATTTATTTTTCTTTTATTTCTATCGCTTATTACATGCTCTTTTGAAATTCTCAGTGTTGAAATATTTTATATTAGTATAAATTCACTAAATAAATTAGTAAAAACATTTAATGATTGAAAATAGAAATTAAAAAAATTTCGTCTGCCCAGTTTTGTATAACTAACTCTCTACAACGCATTTTCAACAAAAAAGGGGCGCTCCCGTGCAGAAATTTCCTAACTAATTTCCGAGTTCCGATGTGGGCCCGATCGGGAGAGCAGAGAGTTTCGTTGACAAAGTCGAACTATTAGACTAAAATTGAAGTGAACAGAAAAAATTATAAGGAGTCGGGTGAAGGTGTTTGGCTCGCGCCCCCCTCAGCAGGCGCCATGGCAGAACTGCAGATAGCTAACCAAATCCAGGATCGGAAAACACAAAAAAGATCCCTTCTAGGACCCAGCATAAAAGCAACGCCGAATAAGAAGCAAGCGCCAAGCGACGCAAGGTACAACGTCAATACATATAATAAATATAGCTCGCTATCGGAAACAGATGAAGATCAGGACAAAATGGGCCATGAGGCAGAACAACCTAACAAGGATACTGATTCTCCAACTGACAGCGGCAAAACGATAATTCCGCCACTTATTGTAAGCGGCGAGGAAAACGCAAAAAATTGGAGAGAGAAGGTCTACAACCACATGAGAGCTATATCCATAAGCTCCTAAATCAAATACTCCAAATAGGCACTGAGAATATACAGCTCTACACAACATGAATACGAGAAGAACCAAAGATTCTTAAAAAAGGAAAATATCCCATTTCACACCTACTCTGATCTGCAAAAAAATTAACAAATTCGTCATAGAAGGGCTTCACAAGATGGAAGAAAAACTCGAGCGCAAGAATATCCACCAGTTATGGTAGTCTTCAGCAAAGAAATAACGTTCAAGGCCATCCTTCAAATGAAAGCCATTGCGTCCATCAGGATAAAATGGGAAAAATACTTTAATACCAGAAAAGTTACACAGTGCTACCACTGTCAGAAATTTGGACATGGCACCGCAAGTTGCCACAACATCCCAACATGTGTAAAATGCGCAAAAAATCACGAAACTAAGGACCGTGACGAAACTAGAGATCAAAAGCCGAAATGCATAAACTGCATTGGAGAGCACCTTGCTAATTACTCAGGCTGCTCTTCCTACAGAGATCATCTAAAGAGGATAGAGGAACGCGGACAGCAGTCGTGATCATCTACATCCAGCACCCCCGCAGATAACCAACAGGAACTTCCCGCAGGCTCCACCGTGCAAATACAGAACCAACAGCAGCAGTAGAAGCAAAGAATTTCCCTAATTCTTGAAAACCAACAGAATCACCATCACAAACAGATGCACTAAGCAGCATCCTTGGAGAAGAAGCTACGATGTTCATTGAATTCAACGAATTATGTAAGTCTTTACACAAAATGATAGATCTTAAGAAAATGATACAACAAGTTAGGGACCTGACAAACAAGTTTATGAACGCCAAAAATAAGAAAGATAAAGCAGGAATTATATATGAATTCTTTATTTATGACTCCGAAAAATAAATTACCTAACAGAACGAATGCAGAAAAACTTGCCATAGTACATTAGAATGTAAATGGCATATGCCAAAAATATCGTGAGGTGAGGGAATTTCTCGTCAATCAAACAGTAGATATAATGTTATTCAATGAAACTAAGCTGATACCTAAACTTCCGTTCCATGCACAAGGCTATACATGCTATAGAAAATACAGGGATAATGGAGCTAGAGGGGGCGGGGTAGGTATTCTTGTTAGAGATTCGATTGAGTGCTCAGAAATTGATATTAAAACAGAAAACGCAGAGTCAATAGGTATTAAATTAAGAAATAACTTAGTAGTAGCCTCCATTTATGCATTAAATCAGAATATTACCGCATTTCCAACTCGGTGATTGCGTTTGGAGATTTCAATGTAATAATAAAAATGGAAACCTAATATTCAAATACTCAAACGACAAATCACTAGCAATAATTGCTCCTGACAACCCCACGCTTTATCCGTAACGAAGTACTGCAGCTCCCAGCACGGTGGATTTTGCAATAATTAAAAATATAAATACGCATTCTTACATTGACACAATAGACGACCTGGACTCAGCCTATTTAGAGCCACATTAAGCTATGTTACTAATATAAACCCTAAACTTGAAACATGCAAAGACATAGAAGATAGCGTAAAAAAGCTCACCACGGCAATTACTCAATCTATAGATATATCAATACCTAAAGCAATACACAAGTATTAAGCAAATCCTATCCTGGCAGAAATACGTGAATTAATCAGCGAATGCGCGCGTGGGTGTGTGTATAATAACTCTAAATTTGAACATTTTTTTCAGAGCATAATAGTTTTCTTCGAAATGCAAACTCCTACCGATAAATTCAAGCAATACATACAGATAATGTAATGTAGAATATTGAAAATAAGATATAATGTATAATAATATATAATGTAGAATGTTGAAAAATTGACGTTTTGTAAAGTACAAAGTTGTATACATATAAATTAATTTTTACCCTGCGGCTCAAGTTAAATTGCCTTCCGGCAAAATGTCCGGATTTTAATTTTCTCTTCCGACATGCATAATCGTCAATGTACCCTCTAAATATGAATCAGTGAGAAATTCACTGATTAATCAGTGATTTCTGACTTATTCACTAATTGGTTTAGCAACACCATAGTAAATCATGTAAAACATAATCTCTTTAAGTTTTAAAGTTAGGCGTTGTTACTCTTTTACATAAGTCGCAAAAGGAATTCCTTAACGAAATATTTTATTTTTATTATCGGGCTTTCAGTCTGTTGAATTAAATGCGGCGAAAATATACTCTAACAAGTATAAAAAGTACTTAACGAGTGTGTACATGGCAGTACATTCTTGAAAGTAAAGTAACATGCGAAGTTATTTGTCATTTAAAAGCTTCGAAAAATTGCACCTTTCTTAGAGCCGGTTGCACCAACTTCGGGTAAATCATTGGTTAACTGACGTGGGTTAAAGTTAACGCCATAGTTAAGCTGCGATTATCCTGTTGCGCGTTCCACCACATTTTTGGAGGGCACGGTTATCTAATCACATAGTCGCTTCAAAATAACTCCGTGCGCGCCAAATCCATGTACGGTTCACGCTACACTCGTGTCCACACTAGCCTCAAAAAAGTGAATTTTTATGTATGTATTGTTCATTTTATATTACTATTCTATTCGTGCTGTATTCGCGTGATCTGTGATCTGTCATGAGAGGGCCTTTAGAACTTCTTCTAAAAGCTCCATATTTCACAAAGACACTGCAATTTTCTAGGTTAAAGGGCGATAAAGTCGTCCTAACCGACCAATCGTGACCAATTAGATTTAACGGTGGTTAACGCGAGTTAAACGGCCGTTAAAAAGTGGTGGAACGCGTAAATAGCTTTAACGGATGATTAACTTTTTAACCGAGGTGGGTGGAACTGGCCCTTAATATTTGATAATATTTATGGATTTCAAGATTTGACTGTGATTATTTGATTGAATCTACTGAAACATTCTTTTATTATGACTGCTAAATTGACATGGTGGAGTGCTTTCAACTCTTTCAGGTGTGTATTTCACTGAATAAATAAGTAACATTTCACTGATTGTCAGTGACCGATTTCCAGATATTTCAATCAGTGACATTTCACTGATTCAAATTTAGAGAGTAATTTATTTATCGGCAGGATTCTGATGAATTCACAAAAATTCATAGTGCATTCCAAAGAATTAGACGTAATCCTTGTGATAGGTGGAGGTTATGTTTCATCTCTATTATATGTGCCTGCTCCTTCCTCGACATATCACACTCACACAAACTCGCGCGTGCCTTGAGACTAGGAAAGGGTGACATGTGTGATCGAATTCGCGCTTAAATGCTGCGGGATACCAAAGAATTTAAGTATTATGGACTCCAAGAAATTGAAGGTTAAATGCAGCGATTATTTAAAAATGCATCGCTGGCAAAGATATGCCAGCATAGAAAATAAAAGGACGGTCACGCCAAATGAGTACCTATCTTTATTTCTCTTATGAGTGTACGTTATTTCAATTTCTCACGTGTTTCCGCATTTTTCCTCCTGGAAAAGCGGTTGTGATTTGACCTGGAGAGATATATGACAATCATGTTTTGCCCTCCTACATATAATCGTTCTATTCTTGTGGACCAAATGAAGCCAACTCTCTTCTCTGAAAAAGCGTAAAATATGTCAGAGGAGTCTCAACGTCGATTTTAATACAGAAATTTACAATTAAACGTCGTACAGCTTTATTGACGACATCTTTCTTCTTTTAAACATTTTTACATTGTAAGAGCAGTTTTTGAGAAAATTAAAAAATATATTTTTTGGTAATGAAAATATAAAGATCTCAGCCATGTAGTATGGTAGAAATTAATTTATTACTTTTTACACTTCCGAAAATGTTTTTTTCTATCCCGAAAAAGCTTGGTCCCAAGCAAAAACGATCAAGAGAAAAAAAATGTATTTCATCGAACCCTATTATACCTTTTACTCTGCAACTTCTACACTGAAATTATTATTTTGGAAAAATTTTAAGACAAAATATTAATTCTGTGAATGATTCTGATACAATATACTTAGATTATTACATTTCACAAATAGGAAAATAAATAATCGGAACATTTTAATAAATTTCTCAAATCGCTAATATTTAGTACATTCTCTTAAAAAAATTTAAATAAAGAGATTTCTTTCCATAAATTAAGGTAAAATTATTTGTACTGAATTAAAATAACTTATAATATTCATAAGAAACCCTGCAGATTAGAAAGAATCATGAGTTTAGTGTCGCCATTAAAAAATTGTAATGTAAGATAGAAAAGAAATCTATTTTTTCAAGAATAATTTTATGCAAAATGGTTATGAGAAAGATTCACAATTAAAAATCAGACTTAAAAATAACCTCAATTTTCGGCTCATTAGAGAAATTATAAATTAGAATTAGAGAAATAATTTTCACAGTACAGATATCCATTACATTAGATTTAATCAACTTTTAATTAAGACCAATTGAAATCAGTTATTTTCAGGTATTTTAATTTTCATACCTTTACTTCACCCTATAAGTAATCCCTGATGAGGTCTAAATTATCCTCGAAACATGTTGGTTCCATAGTTTTTCAATGGTTATTTTTTGTATGCGATGAGCCGAAAACTGAGATAGCTTAGAAGTATCTTTTTTAATTATATTTTAAAGTTATAATAAATTTATATTAAATTTATAATATTTATAATGTGTATATTGCTACGTATTATATTGATAATATTCCAGAAAATCAAATTTTAACATAAATGATTGATATATTTTCATTATTTACTTCTT
>JAAAKG020072059.1:0-17248 GCA_010014905.2 Druon quercuslanigerum
TCCCCCTCCCACCACCAAAAAAAAGGGTGTGGGAGGTGTGTTAAGGAATAGGAAGAGGGTGAATGAAAAATGTAAACACTTAGGGGACACATTAGAAGCTTTCCACTAGATAAGACATAATTTAGTTTATAGTTTAACATTGTTAACTGTTTTATAAATTCATAAATTAATTATTTTAAATATTTTGACTTGGAAAAAGTTTTTGTTAACAGGAGAAGAAAAAAAAATTGTTTTTAATTTTGTGTCTGTACCAAAATATTTTTATAACGAATTTTAATAATAATAATATTAATAATAGGAAAATTTGTGGTTCAAAATACTATTTAATATTATTTAAATTATTTATTTTTATTTTTGATGGATTGATATTCAATTTCCTAAGTAATGGTTTCAAGCTTAAAACATATTTCACTAAAAGTCCTAGGTTATTGGAACTTAGAAACAGATGTGTTCTTTAAAAAAGATTATAAATAGTTTTTACAACTATTTGTAAATTATTCAGGGTGTTTTTTTCTGTTGAGATATCAAAATATCTTTAGGTATACGCATTCAGTGAATATAATATCCTCGATCAAAAATTTTATTTTCAAGATCCCATGTCCCATTTCCTGAGGACGGGAGTGGTCGTAACTTTAAGATTTTAATTGGGAACCTATACTTTTGTTGCTGATTCAGATTCTCCGTTACAAAATTCGTGAGTTTTTGAGAAGAATATGTATCTACAATAAAAAATATGGGTTTCCATTAAAATTTTCAGACACTCCCCCCCACCCGGTTCCTGGGGATGGAGTGTGCGATAACTTTTTGCGAAGTCGTATCCCCCCCTGGAAAATAAGAATTTATCATTATAAACACTTTTTCTGTTGTAAAACATCTCAATAATCATCTAACTTTTAAGTAGAATAATAAAAAATTTTCAATAAATCGCTGTTGTTAAATTTCCTTAAAAGACAACACTAATATTTTGTGGTGAAGTTAAAAAAGGTGTCTCCTTATCTCGGTGTTTTACTTTTGGTCCTAAATTTACATTTTTTGACTACAAAAAGCCTCTCGTACTGATTCATTGATATCCACGTTTTAATTAAAATTTTGAAAATTTAGGACGCTTTTAAAATTATCGTAATATTTAGGACTAAATGTACTTTCAGGAGAACAGATCGTCAAGTTTCTGGAATTGAATTTATTTAAGTTTCCAATTTTTTCCAAATTCATGAATGAAATATTTAATATTGACGACCTGATTCGGAAAAAAGTTTAAATAATTTAAAAAAAAAACAATAAACAGATAAAACATTTCCCGTCAAAAGCTGAGTTCTTTTTACTTTAAAGGTAAATAACTTTTCATCTCTCCATATTAACTATCCATAAACATTCAAATTGTTATATTTTGTAAAATATTATCTTTCAATAAACCGCTTACAAAATTTTAACTAAAATAAAAGATGCAAGAGCGCAGAAAAATAATAACAAGTTTGCTATTTGATTTTATATTTTCAACATATAATACTATGAGCACATTTTTATAGTAGCACCACTTCCAGTCGGTTATAAATATTTAAAAATGTTTATTTACTTTCTTTCGTCATATAATTTGTTTGAAATTTATATTGGAAATCTAATATCTAAATAAAATTTTCAAAAGAGTCAGTTTTTTGAATGTTTGAAATTTTAGATTGAATTTTTATTTTTCGCTCGAAAGTCCACTTTTTATTGACTTTCATTGAGACCTACCATTTAAAGTGTTGCGACTCAGAATTTTTTTCGTACTGACCCTTAGGAAAATAATTAAGTCAACCTTTTGAATACTTTAATTTTAATCCCAAACTCCGCATCTTAAGACTAAAAAACCGCCTTGTAATGAATTTGATAAAAATTTACCAAATAAATAAACTTTTCAAAATTTGATTATTTCTTTTAAATTGATAGAAGATTAAGTTCCAAAAAACGAAATTTATTTATTTTTCTTTTTTTAATTTAACAGGTGCCGGTTTTGTCCTGAAGTTTTTTAAGGATTGAAAAAATGTGACGGGAAAGTATAGAGACCTGTAGAGAGTTATCCAGAAAAGAGTTTCATGCAATTATCTAAAAATTACTCTTAAAAATAAAAATGTCCATCCTTTATAAAATCAAGCTCTTAAACACTGTATTCTCGTCTCTTTTTACTTAAAATTATTAAAATTGGTCTATTGGAATATTTATTATCAAACAAAAGGAATTTGTTTTGATAAAAAATTTTACTATTGGTTTATTGGCATATTTAACAACAATGGTTAATAATTTTGAATTATTAAAACAAATCCTATTTGTGTAAAAAAAGTTTTGTTTCAAAAATCCATTGATCTTGCAGTTTATTTTCGGTAATTCAGATAAATCTATTTTCAAATATTTTTCAACTTTAATTATTTATTTTCAACTAATAATACTATTTACCTAATAATTTGGCTACATAAGTAAAAACTAATAAACCGATATTGATAAACAGTCATAAATAAACTTTTAATTCCTTTCCAAAGTGGTATAGTGGGGGATTTGAGCTGAATAATTACGATTCTGATATTAAAAATTGTCAAAAAAGCCAAAGTCATTTATTTACTCTTTTTATGGCCTTATATATAGCTGGAAATAAAAACTGAAATCAAACTCAAAACCGCTTTTATCCGCAGCTGCTTTTTTGATACGTAAGAGAAAAATGCCTAAAAGTTACACAGCGACACAAAAAAAAATCTTTTTTCGGATTTGGAGGTCAGACGGTGTTTACTATATGTTTTGTAGGTCGCTGAATCTGAATCTTAAGTCCAAAACCCCCAGCACTTCAGGGTTATGACATATCCTCAAAGAACCTCATGGAATTTTTTTTCGATTCCGCGGGTCAGACTATGCATACAATTCGACGGATCAACTGATTTTTGTTGATTATACGGTTGAAGTCAAAACGCTGAAAAGTTAAATAGCTTAGATTATCAAATATTTTAAAGGGTTGTTTGAAAACCCTGACATGTTGGGGTTTTTAGAACCTCTGTTTCGGATTCAGGAACCCAAAAAACATGTTATAAATATGGTCTGACGTGCTGGGTTTTTTGGACCTCAAATTTTAATTAGGCGACCCTAAAAACATAAAATAAACATGTTCTGACCTCCAGATATGGCGAAAAAAAGTCGAAAAAATTGTGTGATGTTTTTCGAGGTTATTGCCGAACCCTGACGTTCTGGAGGTTTTTGGATATCGATTTCGCATTTAGCGACCGCAAAAATATATAATAAACATGGTCTGGCCTCCAGACCCGGCAAAAAAAACTCGAAAAAAGTTGCGTGATGTTTTTTGAGGTTATTTCCGAACCCTAACGTGCTAGGGTTTTTGAACCTCGAATTCTGATTCAGCGATCCCCAAAACATAAAATAAACATGGTTTGACCTCCGGACACGGAAAAAATACTCGAAAAAGTTGTGTGATGTTTTTCGAGGTTATTTCCGAACGCTAACGTTCTGGGGGTGCTTGGATATCAATTTCGAATTCAGTGACCGCAAAAACATATAATAAACATGGTCTGGCCTCCAGAACTGACAAAAAAAACTCTAAAAAAATGTGTGATGTTTTTTGAGGTTGTTTCCGAACCCTAACGTGCTGGGGGTTTGGATCTCGAATGCGGATTTAGCGACCCCAGAAACATAAAATAAACCTGGTTTCACCTCCAGACCCGGAAAAAAAACTCGAAAAAAGTTGTGTGATGTTTTTTGAGGTTATTTCCGAACCCTAACGTGCTGGGGTTTTTGAACCTCGAATTCTGATTCAGCGATCCCGAAAAAATAAAATAAACATGGTTTTACCTCCGGACACGGAAAAAATACTCGAAAAAAGTTATGTGATGCTTTTCGAGGTTATTTCCGAACGCTGACGTTCTGGGGGTGTTTAGATATCAATTTCGAATTCAGTGACCGCAAAATATATAATAAACATGGTCTGGCCTCCAGACCCGGCAAAAAAAACTCGAAAAAAGTTGTGTGATGTTTTTTGAGGTTATTTCCGAACCCTAACGTGCTAGGATTTTTGAACCTTGAATTCTGATGCAGCGATCCCAAAAACATAAAATAAACATGGTTTTATCTCCGGCCACGGAAAAAATACTCGAAAAAAGTTGTGTGATGTTTTTCGAGGTTATTTCCGAACGCTGACGTTCTGGGGGTGTTTGGATATCAATTTATAATTCAGTGACCGCAAAAACATATAATAAACATGGTATGGCCTCCAGACCTGACAAAAAAATTTGAAAAAAAAAATGTGTGATTTTTTTTGAGGTTATTTCCGAACCCTAACGTGCTGGGGGTTTCGGATCTCGAAATTGGATTTAGCGACCCCAGAAACATAAAATAAACATGGTCTAACCTCCGGACACGGCAAAAAATATTCAAAAAAATTATGTGATGTTTTTTGAGGTTATTTCCGAAACTTAACGTGCTGGGGTTTTTGAACCTCGAATTCTGATTCAGCGAACACAAAAACATATAAGAAACATGGTCTGACCTCCAGACCCGGCAAAAAATACTCGAAAAAAATTGTGTGATGTTTCTGAGGTTATTTCGGAACCCTAACGAGCTGGGGGTTTGGATCTCAAATTCGGATTAAGCGACCCCAGAAACATAAAATAAACATGGTCTAACCTCCAGACACGGCAAAAAATACTGTAAAAAAGTTATGCGATGCTTTTCGAGGTTATTGCCGAACGCTGACGTTCTGGGGGTGTTTGGATATCGATTTCGAATTCAGTGACCGCAAAAATATGTAATAAACATGGTCTGACCTCCAGACCCGGCAAAAAATACTTGAAAAAAATTGTGTGATGTTTTTGAGGTTATTTCCGAATCCTAACGTGCTGCGGGTTTCGATCTCGAATTCGGATTAAGCGACCCCAGAAACATACAATAAACATGGTCTAACCTCCAGACACGGCAAAAAATACTCTAAAAAAGTTGTGTGATGTTTTTCGAGGTTATTTCCGAACCCTCACATGCTGGAGGTGTTTGGATCTCGATTTCGGACTTAGCAAACACAAAAACATATAAGAAACATGGTCTGACCTCCAGACCCGGCAAAAAATACTCGAAAAAAATTGTGTGATGTTTTTGAGGTTATTTCCGAATCCTAACGTGCTGGGGATTTGGATCTCAAATTCGGATTTAGCGACCGCAAAAATATATAATAAACATGGTCTGAAGTCTAGAACCGAAAACTGGAATAAATTTCAAATTAAAACCATTGATAGGTCAATAATTTTATGTGACATTACACAATAGACATTTAAGATCATTGGGGAGGATTTCATAAAAACTGTTAAAAGAGAAGAATTAGTTTTAATTCATAGTTTATAAATAATAAAAGTTTAATAAATTAGGAATTAAATTTGTTTAAATATTTTTAAATTTCAAAATTATAGGCTAACTGGAGCAGTAAAAGATTTGTTTTTACTTTTTAAATAAATATTAAGATAAAAAATCTTTTTGATTTAAAAAATAAAGTATGGTTGAGATAAGGAAATTTTTTACTCACAAACATAAGTGAAATAGAATAAACTTACAATGACAAACTTTAGTTATAAGAGTAACTATTTAATGTTAAAAATTTGTATGCCAGAAATTATAGTATTAACAGTGTGAACAATCATAAGAAAGCTGGAAGATAATAAAAGTATTTGGTAATTTGATAAATTTTTGAGAAAAATAGGAAAATATTCGTATGAGTAATTTGATTAATAATAAGAAATCTTTTAGTCGATATTCGTAATTGGTATTATCGAAATTAAATCTTGTCATTTTTTAATGCGAGCAATAAAAAAATCGCTTTATTTTAAGACGAAGCATTGCTAAGATGAGCAAATTTTATTAAACATACTGATAAATGAAATACAAATACCTTACAATGAAAAACTCAGGGCAAATATAATAAATTTTATAAGAGTAATAGTATAGAATATGCTTTAACATAAGGTAGCACAGAAAATACGTATACGAAAATACGTATACATTGTTAACCCAATTTTTCTTTAATACAGTAATCAGTATTCCTTTATGCCATAAAAATGAAGATGCTTTCTACTCGTGTCCTGTCATTGGCTGTGGTTATCCTTAATTTTTTTGGTAAATATAGTAATATATCTTTAATTAGAAAAGTGAATTAGAATTTCGCAAATAACAATTTGTATGAGTACTATATATCTTAACTTGAATACCTGGAAACAATTTAGATTTAAGAATTACTTTGAAGTCCCTTTGAAATTGTAAAGCACTTTAAAACCTTTAAAAATCTTAAGATATTCCTTGAAATTCTATAAAATAATTTCAATTATCTGAAATTCCTTGTAATCTTTGAAACTTAAAATTTTAAATCTCCCAAAATTCGTTGGAATATATTTCAATTTTTTAATTTATTTAAAATCACCCATTCCACAAGAATTTCAGGTTTTCTCTAAATTCGTCAAATTGTACACAGAAACGCCGCTCTTAAAAAAACTGCAATTTATAATTTTAGGTTTCTTTTCAACAAGAGAAGTTTCATCTTTGTTGCAACTCTTTTGAAACCAAAAATTGGTTTTCACAGAAACCCGAGTTTTTCTGGGATGGATATCCAGTCACAAATAATAAAATATCAATATCTGGTATGAAATAAAATTTAAAAAAAGGAAGCCTTAAACTTAAACTTCGTCAAGTAGCAGTAAATACTTTTTATCTAATTCTGGAATTATTTGAAAGACAATACATTTAAAAAAATTGATTTCTTTTGCTATAAAAGATCTAATAAAAAACATACATGTGGCTAAATAAAAAAAATATATTTCGCAAATGTATTTAAATAATTTCTTTCATAATAGCATCAACCACGAGTTTTATTATCTCACGCTTGTTTTTCATTCTACATTAATCAAACCATTTTCTGTTATCTTACAAGACACTTTTATTAACGTTTTTTAAACATTTTTTAGAAGCATTTTATTCCTTAGTCTGAATTATGAAATATAAATATCTCACAAGGACAAACTAAAAGCAAATGTAACTGATGTGATAAGCACGATAGTAAATAATGTCAATACTATTCATATTGAAATTCTATTTCTTGGTCTACGATTTCAAATAAAACAGCTGAGACAACTCAGCGACGCTACTAACGAAAAACAACATGCCATATGATGCATATTTTTTTGCTTTTGTTTTGCTATTTTTTTACAAAAAAAAAAAAAATTTCTCTAAAAATCATCAAATTTAGTAAAATAACTAGGATAGATTTTTAGCTATTTTGTTGCTTTTCAATGCGCTATGAATCATTTTTGTAAAATTAACCCTTATTTAAAAAAGTCAACCCTCGTAATAAAAAGAATTATTTAAGAAAAGTATAAAAAAAAGACTAGGCAGGATTTTTTTGCTGTTTTTTTGCTTTTTAATGTGATGTGTAAAACTTTTATGAAATCTACCCTTATTTTCAAAAACCAACCCCTCTGTATTACGTAGACAAGAATATGCCAAAAATAATGTTTTTCAAAATTGTTCACTGCTAATAGAGTCTCTGATTTTTCGGCTCATCAAAAATACACACTCCGATTTTTTGGCATCAACACTTAAGGATAAAAAGCAACCCTTCTGTACCACGTAGACATTACTTTATCTAAAAATAATTTATTTTTAGAGTTTTGCTCTGTCAATAGAGTCTCTTATTTTTTGGCTCCTCGAAAATCCCAACTTCGAATTTTTGGCTTCAAGCCTTAACGATAAAAAGCAACCCCTCTCTAACACGTCGACATAGCACTTTAAAAAAATAATCTTTTTGAGAATTCCACAGTGCCAATAGAGTCTCTGATTTTTGGGCTCCTCAAAAATCCCAACTTCGAATTTTTGGCCTCAACCCTTATCGTTAAAAGGCACCCCTTATGTACCACATAGACATTACCTTGTCAAAAAATAATCTTGTCCAGAATCCTACACTATGAATAGAATCTCTGATTTTTAGGCTTCTTAAAAATACCCACTCCGATTTTTTTTCTTCAACCCTTAATGATAAAAAGCAACTTGTCAGTACTACGTAGATATTACTTTGTCAAAAAATAATCTTTTTCAGAATTTTTCACTGTCAATAGCCAAAAAAATCAAAGTGGGTATTTTTGAGGAGCCCAAAAATAAGAGATTCTATTAATAGTGTAGGATTCTGAAAAAGATTATTTTTTGAAAAGGTAATGTCTATGTGGTACATAAGGGTTGCCTTTCAACGATAACGGTTGAGGCCAAAAATTCTAAGTGAGGATTTTCGAGGAACCAAAAAATCAGAGATTCTATTGATCGTGCAAAATTCTGAAAAGATTATTTTTTGACAAAGTAACGTCTACGTGGTACAGAGGGGTGGGCTTTTTTGTTAAGGGTTGAAGCCAAAAAATCGAAGTAGGTATTTTAGAGAAGCCCAAGAGTCAGAGATTCTTTTGATAGTGTAGGATTCTGGAAAAGATTATTTTTTGAAAAGGTAATGTCTATGTGGTGCATAAGGGTGGCTTATTATCGATAAGGGCTGAAGCCAAAAAATTAGAGTTGTTTTTTTCGATAATCCGAAAAATCGGAGACTCTATTGACGGTGACAAATTCTGAACAGCATTATTTTTTTACATATTCTTGTCTACGTGGTACAGAGGGGTCGGTTGTTGAAAATAAGGTTTAATATCAAGAAAGTGTTATATATCACATTGAAAAGCAAAAAAAAAGAAAAACAATCTAGCCTAGTCATTTTTATAATTTTCTTCAATATTTTTTTTATTACAAGGGTTGATTTTTTAAATAAGGGGTGATTTTACAAAAACGATTCATAGCGCATTGTAAAGCAAAAAAAAGCAAAAAAATCTAGCATAGTTATTTTACTAAATTTTATGATTTTTGTAGATGGCGCCGCTGAGTTGACGGCAAGCTAGCGGAGCCTTCTTTTCTCGAAAACTAATAGAGCAAAAAAAAATTTTTATGGTAAAAAATAGCAAAAAAATATGCATTATATTCCATGTTGTTTTTTGTTAGCGGCGCCGCTGAGTTGTCTCACCAATGTTTTTTGAAATAAGAAACAGATGCGTTTGTAACAAAACAATTAAAAATTATAAATTATTCATTCTAGTATGGATAAACTATGAATAAAAATTTAAAAAATTTAGATTGGAGTTAAATACAAAATTAAAAATCTTATTTAACGTCCAATCATCAAATTAATGCAAACTTCTAAAAAAAACGCAACGACCAAATTTGCACCCGAGCGAATAAACAAAAACTGTTCCTATTTTAATCTGGAAAATATATTTTTTTTAAATATCGGAAAAAAAGAAAATAAAAATTAGAAGGTAACTAACCACATTCCCTTTCTTATATTTTTTTCCTATTTCGTTTTTTTTATTTTTATTATTATCTAATTAGAATAAAAGAAAATTGAAAATGTTAACTGCATTCTTAAATTTCCATGAAAGTCAGTAAGTACAATGCCGGCTTTTTGAATCGCATTTTACCAATTTTCTGCACAATAGAACTTAATAAAAACTTAATAAAATTGGAAAAGTGTATGGTACTAAAATTTACCACTTGTAAGAGCTTAGATTAATTTATTTTACATCTAAAATTACTGTGAAAAGTTAAGCTATTTAAAAGCAGTACTAAAATTGAAGGCTTTGGAATTTGTAAACGAAAAAATTGCACTTAGTTCCACTGAGAACTGTTCATTAGGGTGGTCCAAAAAATTTTTTCTGAATTTTTATCCAAAACGCCCGAAAATTTGTTCAAAACTACCCAAAAAAACGCATTTTTCTTTTTTTTTTGAAAAAAAAAATATTTAGAGGTGGCGCAAGCCCAGTGAAGTTTAACACGTATTTCCCATTAGAAAAAAAGACGTTTTTGTAAATATTATTAAGAATTCTTAATTTTATATATATTAATATTAATAATGTTATATTATTTTAAATATCACCCCCATAAGTCTGTTTTATAGGGTCCCAAAAAAACCCCATAAGGGGAAAAATGGGTTTTTCGAGTTTTTGGTGCTAATTATGATTTTTTTCGGGTTTTTTTAACGTACAATAAATACTACTTTATACTAATAATTAGATGTTTAAAAAAATTATTTAAACAATTTATTATTGTTTTTAGCATCTGTCTCTTAGAAAAGGGTTAGAAAGTCAAGGTTTTTTCTGAATTTTTAAACTTATTTTCAACGTTTCAGCTAGAGTGAGGTATTAGTCGATTAAAGTTAACAAAAGTAATTGTTTAAACAATCTGTTAATAATTAAAACAATATTCTTTTAGAAGAATGCCACAAAGTTGCGGCTTTTCTGAAATTTTCAATTTTTTGTCCAGTTTCTACTTAAAGTAAGTAATTATTTCATATAATTTAACAAAAATAATTGCTTAAAGAAATTCCTAATGTTTTTTGAATTGAATTTTACCATTTTATTTTCTTCTGGATTAATACTACATTGTTGCCGTTTTTTCCTGAAATTGTACAACTTTTTATCACTTTTTAATTAGAGTGAAGTAATAATTATTTCATATTAACAAAATAATTGTTTAGACAATTTATTATCATTGCTAATAATATTTTCTTAACTAATTAATAGAAACTTGCGGTTTTTTCTAAAATTTTTAACTTTTTTCCCACTTTTCACTCGAAGTAAGGTAATTTATCCATTTAATTTAACAAAAATAATTATTTAAACAAATTATTATTGTTCATAGCTATCTTCTCTTATACTAGTGCTAAAAAGTTGCGGTTTATTTAGAAATGTTTAACTTTGATTTACATTTTTAGTTATAAACAAATAATAAATGAAAATTAGAGATAATCATATTTTAAATAATATTATATTGTTTTAAGTAAATTATTTTTGTTATTTTCCTAATGTAAAAAATTAGGTAAAACAAAAAAAATATTTTAATATTAGCCCCCCCCCCCCCAGTTTTCAAAAGATTCACGTCTTTGCTCAGAAAGGATGTGTTAATTTGAAAGCGAGTGAAAAAATCTATTGATTTTTTTTAGACAAAATCGTCGATATTCTGTAGGAGAATCTCATGTCTGGAAGAGACTGTCAGACTCTTTAAGTACTCCGGATCCTGGTCTTCCCTTTCCAAAGCTTTTCGCATCAAATTTTTCTTTTTTGGCACATTGGGAGAACAGAAAAATAACTTACTCAAAATAATACAATACTATTTAAAATATGATTGTCTCTAATTTTTATTTATTAATAATAATTTGTTCAAACAATTATTTTTGTTAAACTCAATTAAATATTAACTCACTTCAAGTAAAAAGTGGGCAAAAAGTTAAAAATTTCAGAAAAAAAGCGCAAGTTTCTATCATTAAGAGAAGACAATATTATTATCAATGATAATAAATTTTTTAAACAGTTATTTTGTTAACATAAATTTAATAATACTTTACTCTAATTTAAAAGTGATAAAAAGTAAAAAATTTCAGGAAAAAACCGCAACTATGTAGTATTATTCTTAAAGAAGATAGCTATAAACATTACCAATTCGTTTAAACAATTATTTTTGCTAAATTAAATTAGGTAATTACTCACTTTGAGTAAAAAGTGGAAAAAATGTTGTAAATTTCAGAAAAAACCGCAACTATCTAGCATTATTCTAAGAGAATATGGTTATAAATAATAACACATTGTTTAAACAATTATTTTTGTTAACTTTAATTGATTATTACCTCGCTCTAACTAAAGTGTTGAAAATAAGTTGGAAAATTTAGAAAAAACCTTGACTTTCTAACCCTTTTCTAAGAGAAAGTTGCTAAAAACAATAATAAATTGTTTTAAAAAATTTAAATAAACATCTAATTATCAGTATATAGTAGTAATTCATGTATTTAAAACTATTTGTGTTAATCAAAACCGCAAAAAAAATCATAATTAGCACCAAAAACTCGAAAATCCCATTTTTTCACTTATGGGGGTTTTTTGGGACCCTGTAAAACAGACCGACGGGTGTGATATTTAAGAACCAAGATATTATTTGCATTTTCTGACTAACTGTGAAGAGAAATGGCGAATTTCGACTTTGATTCACCTAATATTGAGAATTCTGAATAAAATTTACAAAAACGTTTTTTTTTCTAATGGGAAATACGTGTCAAACTTCATGGGGCCTAACGCCGCCTCCCTCTAAATATTATTTTTCAAACAAAAAAATTAGCGCATTTATTTGTTTGTGTATTCGAACAAATTTCCAGGCCTTTTGGATAAAAACTTGATAAAAAATGTTTCTAATGCACTTTTGGACCACCCTACTGTGCATTCTATCTTGCCTTCTGCGCTTTAGAGAAATGTAATTATCCATATCTCGTTGCAGAGTTGAGTTCACAATCTGAACCTTTACATAATAGCGGCTCTTCTCCTGGTGTTTTTCGTACCGGAATTACGGATCCTTATGAGCAGTCTCCTATTAGGTACAGGTCCAGATCCCCTCCTCATGCGGGATCCAGGTCAAGTTCTCTTCTTGACGAACATTGTTCTTCTGACAGTTCTTCTTCAAAGCTTCCTCGTTCTGCCAGGTTAAGGTGTCCACTCAACAAGCTTCCTTCTCAAAATGGGCCTGGACATAAACTTGATCAACTTCCATTCATTCGACTTATTCCCAAAACGGCTTCTAAACGAATATTCGAACTTCGAAGGTACACTTTTCCTACCAACAGCCAACTTGAGGTAAGAGAAGGTGAGAAGTTTGCTCTTGTGCCAATCGAAGAACAAATTGTTTTATCAACGTCCGATGGTGAAGTCTTTGCAATATTGGAGAGTGTTAATTCTCTTGTTGGAATATTGATGCGGAAACGTGGAATCAGGAAACGAGTAAAAATAAACATGGAAAGTGACACTGTTACCCTGTTAACTCAAAATGAATTAAGTGATACTCCAGTAGGTCCGTGCCATTTAATCAGAAAATATTTTGAAATAAAGCGGATCAAACCCTACATGGGTTTTTGAAGCCATCTTAATTCAATGCAATAATGTAAACTGAATTATTTTATGATAAAAATAAAATTCCCTTTACTATGAAAAATCTTGGGTGCCTAATATTTCGCATGCAAACGCACCACCACTTGTTGACTTCCCAGCCGTCCAGTTCCAACTTTTCCTTCTTTTGTTCCTTTTTTTGGGTCCTGCTTTGACCTTGGATTAAAAAAAAGTATTTTGCTACTCTTACTCTAAGTTTTAAGTGTGATAATTACGAGCATTCATCGTTTAAAAAAAACGGCCAACTTAACCTTCCGTATTTTTTTTAGTATCCATCAACGTAAATAGAAATAACTTGTATATTTCACAACAGAATTTACGGAATGAAACATTGAAATTTTGTTCGGGGTGGCAGAAAGTTATTTGTCCAAGGACTTTTCAATCCATTTCACCTTAAAACTGTAGAAACGCTTTTTGCGTTATTTTTAATTGCTGTTACATCCATCGATGTGACCGTTGTTTTATGTTGTGGCGTCAGCTAACAAGATGTCCGGTACAATTTAAACGCTTTTCTTTATTAATAAAAAAAATATTGCTATTTTTAATTGTGATTGTGTTTAAAATTTTAAGAACTTAGCATTTTATGAGCCAAAAAAAGAAACCTGGATTTGAAACAAGATTGCTTTATTTTCCATCGTAATTTTTAAAGCTCAATTTTTCTTAAACAATGCTTATGATTTTGAAAAAATCTTTTTGATTAAAAATTTACATATAAATTTTAATAAATAAATAATAATAAATAAATAATAAATTTAATAAGCTCAATTTTTCTTAAACAATGCTTATGATTTTGAAAAAATCTTTTTGATTAAAAATTTACATATAAATAAATTCAACTTCAAAAAATTAACATTTTAACCAAAAATATTTCATTTCAAAATTGCCCTTTTGCTCTAAAAAAAAGATATTAAAGACCCCAATCAATGCACTACCTTTTTTCAAATTCTACACAAATTTTAAAAGATATATTTTAACCTTCCAATCATCAAAAAAAAATTTAATCTTCCGTTTTATAATTCAGAGCATATCTGATAATTCCAGTTATAATGTAAATAAGCAGTTGTAAAATAATAAAAATCTCGAAAAAAACTCTCCTCAAATTCAGAAAAACATATAAACCCAAATTTCAAACATACCAAATGAATGCAAATCTGCAATTAAAATAAATTTATTCAATCTATAAACAAAAAGATAAAATTAAGAATGAGGCTTTCAAATTAGGAATACATTTTGAATCAAAACCACTATAGGGTTAATAACTTACGTGGCATTAAATACAGGAAATTTTTAAAAGTTTGATAAAGATAGTCATATTAGAAATGCAGCTAATAATAAGAAACTGTTTGGATGAAAATTCTAACGGGTATTATTTAAATTAATTTTCAAAACTTTTTACGGACGCTTAATAAAAAATAATCGCTTTCTTTTTACAAAGGAGGCATGGTTTAAATTAGCAAATTTTTGTAATCAGACTCATAAATCAAAGAAAAACATTTCATAATGAGAAGCTTCAGGAAAATGTCATAAATGAGATAAGATTTAAAGCATTGGGTATGTGTTGCAATAAGATAGCATAAAAAAATAAGATACACAATTAAACAAATTTTTCGTTAATGCAGTATTTAGTCTCTCCTCCTTTAGTAAAAATGAAGATGCTTTGTTCTCTTGTTCTATTGTTGTCGACGGTTATCCTTAACTCTATTGGTAAATATAATATTATATCTATAGTTGGAAAAAGGTTATTATAATTACGCAAATAACAATTTAGCCGAAGTAAAGTTAACTTAAATATTTGGAAACAATTTCAATTGTTTTAAATTACTTTGTAGTCCCATTGAATTATTGGATTGGGATTTTTTTTGAACCAATTCGAAGTCAACCGAATAATTCTGAAATCTGTATCCTAACCCATCCAAGCAAAATTGAATCAGGCCGGAAAAATTTCTGTATTTCTTTCGACACAAATCCATTTAAAATTAATTCAACTTAATCCGATCGAATCCGAATTTGAAAACAGACTAGCCTAACACGATTTTTAATTCGAGTGAATCCAAATCAATCCAAACTCAGATTTATTCGGATTGCAAATTAAGTGTTTAGAAGGAATTCCTATCCGATACTTTCGCCGGGGAAGTGCCTTGTAATTTTAGACGTTTGCATCTGCGAAATATCCGAAAAGAACAATTTAAATTCATACTTTGCGATCCTTTAGAAACCATTTCTCGTTCAATGTTCCCTTTCAGCAAGAATTAGTGCTGAAATTCTTTAAAAGCGAACAGTTTTAAAAAATTTTGTTTTAATTTTTGTCGAAAAGGACTCGTAAAAGATATCAATGTGGTCTAGGCTAATAAAAAAAATATTTACCAAATATATTCAAATAATTTTTTAAATATCCTTACCCACCGGGAAATTATCTCATGCTCGTTTTCAAGTCTACATAAATCAAGAGATTTTGTTTTATCTTATCAGCTGTCTTCTTAAATATTAGCACAACTTTTTTAACGAACACTTTATTCCTTCTTCTGTCTTATGAAATACACATATCTCGCAAGAAAAATGTCAAAACATATGTAAATCGTGCGATAAGAACTATAATATGTAATTTCAATAATATTCTGATTGATACTTAAATTACTCCTTTACGTTTTGGATCTTAAAACATATATAGTTGCTTTTAGCTTCAGATATAAAAATATCTTCAGATATACGCATTCAACGAAAAAAGTATCAGAGGTAAAAATGTTTATTTTCAAGGGGAAAACTGACGACGAAAAAATCACTCCACATTCCATCACCTGAGGACGAGAGTGGTCGTAAACTTAAAATTTTAATTGGGTACCTATAATTTTATTGCTGATTCAGATTTTCCATTAAAAAGGACGTAAGTTTTAATCAATAATTTAAAGCTGCAATAAAAAATATGGGTTCCCGTTACAAATTTTATAGTCGCATTTTTCTTTCGATAATGAAAAGTTCTTATCATGGACATTTTCACGGTTGGAATCGTATTTCTTAAGATATTTAGAAGTCTCATGATAAAAAAAAACACTATGTAAATTGTGGCCAACCACTCAATAATCATCATACTGTTAAGTAAAATGGTAAAACATTTTATTTTAAGACTTTTTATTTTCTTTATGGGCCAACACTTGTTTAGTGATTCAGTTATGTTAACACATTTCTGTAGTGGCAAATGTTTAATAAAATTACGTTTCCTGAAGTACAACCTTCATAATTTGTCATGAAAGTCAGAACAAGGAGGATTTTTCAATCAAATAATACGCTCGTGGTGCAAATAATGAAAAAGAGACTTAGGTACCAAAAATTTATTGTTAAATTTTGTTTAAGAGACAACACACATATTTTGTGGAGAAGTTAAAAAAGTTGACTGCTCATCTCGCTTTTTTACTTTTGGAATGGATTTTGCAGTTTTTGATTCGAGAAGGCCTCTCGTATTGATTCATTGAAATCTACAAATTAATGCAAATTTTGAAAATTTAAGTTGCTTTTGAATTGAACGTAATATTTTTGAAACAATTTACTAATAACAGAACAGACTCACTAATGAACTTTAGCTTTGTCTTCGGAGCTGTGAAAGATTTTTAATCTCGTTAAGTTTTTGGAATTGAATTTATTAAATTTTATAATTTTTTTCAAATACCCAAATGAAATATTTGATAATGAAGGGTATTTATTTTAATAAATTAAGGTTGTAGAATTTAATGAAGCTGAAAATATTAGAGACCACCTTATTCGAGAAAAAGATCAAATTAATTTTTAATAATCTGCCCGCTGCGCGGACACATTCTCGCGCTGCGCGCTTGATAATATATTTGTCTTGCGCTTCGCGCTCGGCGATACATTCAAATCGCGTTACGCTCTCAGCGCTCCTACTTACCGCACAATTGTGCGCAAGCCTTTTAAGATTACAGGTCAAAGCATGGACAAATGTAATTTGTTGATTGTAATTTCTCTTCTGTTAAAGCTCCTTCGGCTTTTAAGAATACATTGTATCTTGTGACCGATTTCCAGAAAGTTTATTTTTTTATTTTAAATATATTTTTTATTTATTATTAGATATTTTTATTATTATATATATTTATTTTATTTTAATTAGATTAAAATCTAAATCAATAATTTCTACTTAACATTCAATCATCAAATTGATGAAAATTTCTGCTAAAAACAAGAATCTTACGACCAAATTTGGACCACACCGATCAATGAAACAAAAT
>JAAAKG020072070.1:0-17247 GCA_010014905.2 Druon quercuslanigerum
TTCCTACTTTTAATTAATAATTATTTCATTTTACCTGACAGATCCGTGATGCTGCACTTGGTGTCCAATTTCTTCGTTGTCTTTCATTTATATTCTTAAGTCACGCATTTCGACGTCTTGGGCTTTTCGGAAAATATTTTAATTGACACCCTGCCGCACTTGTTTTTTGCAATATAAAATACAACACGACACCATTATGACGATTATTACTAATTCTCTTCACCGTTTTATGATTTTGCTCGATTCAAAACATTCAAAACATTGAGTTGGGGTTATGTCAGGTTATGTTGCCATTAAAATAAGCATCAACGCGCATGAGTTTCGTGACGACTTCCGTATTCCGGTTGGACCTACACTAGTGGTGAGGGCAACGTGGCCCAACTCTCTTTTGAGGATCTCTAATCACAGAAATAATGTAAGATCACACCCCTGCCCCTTTTCCAACGCCTCGTAGGGGACGGAAAGGCACCCCTGTGAATGTTCATGGACTGGTCGATAAATTGAAAACTATTCGAGATATCGATTTAAAACTTTCAGATTCATGTTTCTCGCTACAAATCCTATATGAATTCACAATAAAACTTTGTCGCCACGGATATCGTAATCTTGCCAAAATCTATTTGAAAATGGTACTTAAACGGCCCTGTCACCTTAGCCAGGAACCCCCTTAAAACCCACAGAAATGTCATTTTTTGATTTTCTTTATCGTTCGGAAGCACATTTTGAGGAAAGGCGAGAAAGAACCCGGAAAAAATAATATTGGCTGGTTTCATAAACTTTCTTCAACACAAAAAACTGTCTTGAAATATCACAGTTTGCTTGAAGAAAAAAGCAGTGGCGCACTTTTTAAAATTGTATAAACTTGCAGATAGTCTGCTTAAAATGTAAATAACTTCATTGTTCTAATTAGAACTGAAGATAATATGGTTGTAGGGTAAAGGTACCAGTGGTCGGACAAACAGCGTTACTCTCGTATTCAAGTTTTTGGAGACACTTTACTTATTCTTTGTAATAAATTTATGCATTTCTGAACTTTGTGCATACTTTTAAAGTTATTTTTTCCCATTTATTTATAACGTTAAGTGAATTTTGGAAGAAAAAAATGTTTCGGAAAAGCTTAAGAAAACACCAGTGGTTGGGCAAGATTTTTAGTGGTCGGACAGCATTTTTAGGTTTTGAAACTTTTTATTTAAAAACAATTGACCTGTTAAAATAATACTTTTAAATACTGAAAATATAAAAAATTTACCAGAAATCCTTTGGTACTAAATTGAATTAATTTTACCAATTATTTTCTTATTTATCATTGTCCAATTTTCACAGACAAAGTTTCAGCAATGGCCTCGTCGGACCTTTTTGCACTTCCTTATTTCTTTATTCATTTCTAGGTGTTTTCTTATGTTTTGCGGTTTTATGTCTTGGTATATATGTTCATTTGACAGTAAGGAGGAATGGGCCGTGATTTGGTGTTTAGTGCTGCTTGGATGCTCGTCCAGTTCAAAAACTTTAAAACGTGTTTTCTCAAAATAATTTTTTTGCAAGTTGTGTACACGATTACGTGAAAACTATTTGACCTATCAAATTTCATTTTGTAGAGTATTGAAAAGCGTTCTATATAAACTATAGTTTTATGCAGCTTTAACTGTTTTTCATAATTAAAACAAAAAAAATTATTAAAATTTGGAGTCAAAATTTCATTTTTGGGTTCAAAACGTGAAAAAATATTTTTTTTTTGGTTTCCACTGGGTAATTGAGGTTCATATAGAGTAAAAAAGCATGTAAATTAAAATAAACAACTTCGTTTCAGTTGAGAATTACGGATGCTATCGTGTACACAATTGGAAAATTCATCAGCGATACGCTTCAGTTCACTTTGGATCACTCCGCCATTTTCTAGCTTTTTCAAGTTTTTTTTTTACGACGATTGATTTATTGTTCATAAGAACAAATAATTTAATTAATTTGATATCTATATTATCTATATAATCGTTATTAGAGATTTTAGAATTTCAAGAAAATGTCGGACATCCTTTCCGGCTTCTAGCGATTTTCAACAATTCTGCACCTAAGGTCGGACAACCCTAAAATCGCCATGCACGGAGATCAGCTTTTAATAGTATATTACATCCCAAGTACGCTCAGGTACGTCTTTATTGCGGGGAGGTCAATGTTCTCAGTACATGTTTTTTTCTCTTCGTCCTGTTAACATTGAATTCCCCGGTAAAGACGTGTGTAACTCTACGAGTGGTGTAAGGTATTTTATTCTAAACTACCATATTTCATTAGCCTACATATGGGTAATTATCCACAGACAGGGCACTTTAATGTCCATTGATTATGTTATTAAAACTACTGGTTGTATTATTGTAAAACTTTGTGAAGATCTTTATTTTAGTACCTCATGACAAGTACAATAGAAAAAATTATGGTACTTTATTTTAAGCCAGTGTAAACAAATATAATATATCCGAAAAATCGCTTTAAAAGATGCCCACACATGCCTAAGACGAATTTTGGATTCACACAGAAAATAAATACTGAAGTACTTTAAAATTTATGTTTAAAAATCCTAAAGTTAGACTCAAAAAGTACAATCTTTATCATTATTTTTTTAATTTTAATGCAATATGCACTACATATGCACGCCAATATGAGTGTCTTCGGAAATATTTTTGAAGTTACGTCAATACATAGGTAGACGTAGTTTGACAACTAGGAATACCATTCTGGGCCCTTTTTGGACTTTAAATTGAAGAAAAAGTATCTGACTACTCATCCTCCAAGCTTTGGGTGTAAGCATTAGGAGCTTTCTTCGTAAAGAAAAAAAACGGCGAACAGAGCATTGCGGATTTTTTTAGTATCGATTGACGTAACTAGCAGTATTTTTTATATTTTACAACAAGATGTACAGATAAAAATCTTAAGATTTGGATCAGACCGGCAGAAAATGATTTGCCAAAGGTTTTTTCAATTAATTTTACTTTAAAATTGTTGGGACGCTTTTTGTGTTGTTTCCGATCAAAGTAACATCAAATGACGTAACATCCATCGACGTGACCATGGTTTCGTGTGGTGTTGTCCGCTGACAATATGTCAGCACGTCAAGGGCCAAACAATGATACCAATTGCATGGGACGACAAATAATATTTTTTATAACTTGGGCAAAAGTGTTTTTTCACCATAAATGTATTTATATATAATTTTTGTTACAAAACTATTTAATTGAATCGTGAAAACTTATGGTGAAAAAATTTTATCTGATATTTAAAAATAAATAAATAAAAAAGTTTTTATATCTAGTAGATATTTTCTATCATACTCATTCATTCTATCATCCTCATTTGCGAAAATTTAGTTTGTATTCTTTTAATTTATTTAGGAACAATTCTAGTTACAGGAAAGATGGAAAATGGGTGAAAACGTCATAAAAGGCTACACAAGCCTTTTAAATAAAGGACCCCGCAACATGAAGTACATGAAATGGCTTTCGGTCGATTTTGATTAAACTTCGTAAAATTGTAGTTCTCAATGTCTCGATTAAAAGTGTCATGAGGCACAAAGTCCGAAAATGGACAGTTTTTGAGTTATAGAGGGTTAAACATCCAACCCTTTTAAGAAACATTACCAAATATCCTGAAAACTGCAGTTCTGCGAAAAAAATGTTCCCTATGAAAGTTATTGGGCTCTAACGGGGAAATGCAAAGAAAGTCATGGGCTTAAGACACAGGTTATTTTTCAAGGTCATTCAATGTGAACTTGTCATTTATTGCTAATATTCAGCCAATAAAGATAAGATATAAAGAGGAAATTAATATAGAACCCATAAAGGCAAGAAAAATGAAAATGACTTAGTCAATAGCTAGCCAATGAAGGAAAATCATGAGAAGGATGTTTTCAAGACACGTTCTTCTTGATTTCCATGTAATTTACGCCCTTCTTGACCCCTCCCCCCCACCCCCTTGAAAAAGAAAACAAAGAACAAAATAATAGAAAATGGGTGTTGGCGCGCAGCGCGCAGGTGTGATAAGCACCATCAGTACTTTTATAATCATAAGAACAATAACTTGAGAGCTCTGCTATAATTTTTATGCGAGACATTTTGTGTTCACAAAGGACGGGCGATTTGTTTCTGAGTACATATTCCCGTTACAGCGGGCCAGTGGGGTGCACTTGTTTTGGCTGTTATTTTGTTTCTTTTAATTGGCGATTGCTTTCTGCGTACACATTCACGATACTGCGAGGCAGATTGCTACATGTGATTTTGTTATTCTGTTTTATTTTCTCTTTTAACCATGATACTTCATGGATGAGTAAACGTTAGACCCGCTATATTGTGTAGTCAGTCTAATTTTTTTGTATAGTGTTAGTAGAGTGTGTATACTAAAGCAATTCCTAATTAAGTACTGGACTTCTATAATTGTAAATCTTTAATCACAATGGCATGTAGAAATCTCTTACGGTGTTACGTTTGTGATGACGATTTGTTCCTTGTCTCATGACTCGAATCGACGGAGATGGGAATGCTGGCAAAAGGGAAATCGCTATACACAGACGAGATGGATTACGAAGACGGCCATTAGAAGTTACACATCTGACAAAGATATGCTCTGATTGCAATCGATCGATTTGTAACGAAATCACTGCTATGGAGGGGGATCCCACATGTTTAAGACTGAATGTCTTAACGCCGACTACAAGTTACACTTGCCTTCTCTGCAATTCCGCTGATAATACACAAAGATTATTTGTCGAATGCGAAGTAATGCTTTTATTTTATGCAATATTTACATCTCAGAAAACGTAAGATCATGTCCGCATCATTTAAATGATGAAGGCTTAATTCTGCAGTCACTTTTGCAAGGCTTACGTTTCATTAACAGACCATGCGTAATTAGAGGCCCACTGATGTAAGCATTTTTGCAAGGACTTCGTAACGTAGCTTTAAGTCAGAATAGACTTGTTGACGAAAATAGCCTGTCTGACACTGAATTTGAATGTCTTTGCCCTGTAACCAAAGAACAGTTTCGAGAATTATTCACTTTTTGTGATAGAGTGCCCCGTGAAGGTGGTTACAATTATGTGGAAAAAAGAGATTTACATATTTTTTTATGTAAACTGCGTCAAGGTCTATCGGATACTTTTCTCAAGGTCATGTTCCAATATCCAAGTAGAAAGTCAGTTAGTGGAGCCATCGCCACGGTCAGATATTCCTTAATGCAATGTTTCGTACCTAAAAACATCGGATTTGACGCAATTGTGAGAGAAGATTGTATTGCCAGGCATGTTATTGATTTCGCTAATCAATTATATGTTTCGAAACCACAAAATCCTCGAGTTATTGCGTGTATTGATGGCTCATACTTTTACACTCATAAGAGCAGCAACTTCAGGGCTCTGCGATAGTCATATTGTGTTCACAAAGGACGGCCCTTAGTCAAATCCGTATTAATAGTTGCACCTGATGGTTACATTCTCGACATTCAAGGACCGTCATTTTCTGACAGCCGTAATAATGATGCTGCTATATTACAACATAAATTCGCAATAGACTCTGACAGAATGAGAAGGTGGTTCTAAGAAGACGATATTGCCATTGTTGATAGGGGATATCGAGATGCCACTAATCTTTTGGCGCGTTTCGGTATTATTTGGAAAATGCCAGCTTTTCTTCCAAGATATCAGCATCAACTTACATCAGAAGATGCTAACGAATCGCGTCTAGTAACAAAGTCTAGATGGATCGTCGAAGCTAGGAACGGACACATCAAATCAATTTTCAAATTCTTTCAGCAAGTAGTACAGATACAACGCGTTCCTAACCTTGGCTTCATTAATTTTCATGGAAGGAGCTGATGCCGAAATGGCCCATGAATTACTTGAAAAATCTAAGGAACCGAATGTCGTGCAAGCGCTGGTTGAGGATGAAAACCTTAAGACAAGGAAGCCCAACGATGGGTTCAATTAGATGCGGGCCAATTATTAGATTTCCCAGTCCTGACACTTGAATTCTTAAAAGAACTCACAGTTGGGGTTTATCAAGTTAAACTTGCACCTTCTTACGTGCAAGACAAACTGCAAAGAGGCAATGATGAAGAATTTCACATTGAGATGCTACAAGGGGATAATCGAGTATCGCAGCCAGGATTTATAAGAACCAGAGTTTTTCCTCGATTTCGAAACGCGTCTAAGCATCAGCTCTGGATTGCTTGTAGTCCGAACGGTGATGATGACATGGACGATGGTATGGCTGACAATGAAGAGCTTACTTCTATAGGAGGATATTATTGTACATGCCAGTCAAGTGCTCGAATGCTTGGAACTTGTGCAAATATAAGCAGTGTATTATGGTTCTTGGGGTATGCTCGGCATCAAGAAAGAATTCGCTTTCCATCACAAAGACTGATTCAGACCATAGATGACGCAGGAAGTCGATTACCAGCAAGAGATATTCAGTTACCAGAAGTTGCCTTCATTGGCTAAAATCGACGACATCCTGGTCATCTCTTGCCTTCATTAGCTAGATAATAACTAAATATCGCTCATGTCTTGCCTTCATTGGCTAGTATTTGACAACATCCTGGTCATAACTTATCTTTATTGGTCGGATATTGGCTCAGTCTTGCTTATATCTTCCCTTCATTGGCTAGATAATGACTAAATCTCGCTCATGTCTTGCCTTCATTGGCCGGATATTGCCTAAATCAATCTCATTTCATGCCCTTATTGGCTAGATATTGACAATATCCTGGACAAATCTTGCCTTCATTGGCTAGATAATGACTAAATCTCGCTCATGTATTTCCTTCATTGGCTAGAATCGAGGAAATCCTGGTCATATCTTGCCTTCATTGGCCGGGTATTGGCTCAGTCTTGCTCATATCTTGCCTTCATTGGCTAGATAATGACTAAATCTCGCACTTTTCTTGCTTTCATTGGCTAAATATTGACAACATTTTGTTCAAGTCTTGCAATTATTTTACTGGATATTGACTAATTCTTTCACATATATACCTTGCATTAATTTGCAAGATATTGATAACATCCTGGTCACATCTTGCCTACATTCGCTGGATACTGACTTAGTCTCGCGCATGTCTTGTCTTCATTGACTAGTTAATGACTAAATCTCACTATTTTCTTGCGTTAATTGGATAGATATTGAAAACATCCTTCTCATGATTTTCCTTCATTGGCTGGCGATTGGCTAAGTCATTCTCATTTCTTGCCTTTATGGGTTCTATATTGATTTCCTCTTCATATCTTCTCTTTATTGGCTGAATATTAGCAATAAGCTCAATAACTTTCATAGGGAACATTGTTTTCGCAGAGCTGCAGTTTTCAGGATCTTTGGTAAAAATTCTTTAAAAAGGTTGGATGTTTAACCCTCTATAACTCGAAACCTGTCCATTTTCGGACTTTGTGCCCCATAACACTTTTGATCAAGACATTGAGAACTACAATTTTACGAAGTTTAATCAAAATCGACCGAAAGTCATTTCATGTACATTTGCTGCGGGGTCCTTTCTAGCGTGAATACTTTTATAGGTTCTTGTTTTGATAGCAATGAAACCAATTTTTACTTTAAAAAAATAATTTTGAAAAATATTATTTTTAAATTTACTTTTTTCGAAAGTGCCCTCTGCGCGGAGAATTACCCATACAGCACTCGGAAAAGTGAGCGACCGATAGTCCTTTACCGAAATGATGCGAGGACGTCCTACGGAGTGAATGTTTTTTGATAATGATGATGATCACTGACCGAATATTCTTCTGTTTTGTTTTCTCCAACTGTCAAATTCCTCAAAGACGAGCTCATTAAATATGAGCTTAGATTTTTAGATTTTTTTTGCTTTGCTTCTACTGTCACTTCTTCATTTATTTTAAGGGATGGGATTTTTGTTGTTTTTCCGTCTTTTTGAGTGTTTGAAGATGTACAATTATAACAGTTTGCAACATAATTGCTGGTAATTTAATGTTTCATGGATTTCATTCTTTTTGATATGGTCGTTGATGAAAATATGTTATTGGTGTGGATCCCATGTGTTTCAGCTGTGATTGGTTATTCCATATGGCGCGAGACTTGCATTTGGATATCCCTGGGACCTGTTGACCATGCCCGAGGGGGACATTTGACTGTACCATCAATGTTTGACTTTGAGGTCAATTTTCAACGTCAAATGGCGTATAGACGCTTTTATTAAATAAGAAACCCTGTTTTGAATTATGGATTTGAAAAGAGCGGGAAATTTCGCGTCAAAAATGGCCTGTGGAAAAATGGTTTTTGTGACCTTGGAAAGCTAAAAAATTAAGGTCGATTGTCTGAGAAACGACCAGATGCCCTTTTTCTAAATTGTATTGGGTTTCGGGGTAAAAAAACGTTCAAGATGCTAAGCAAAAGTCGATGAAATGTTGAGGTGTGCATCACCTTGACCATCATGACCTTCAGGTCAATTTTCAAGGCACTTAAAGGTCAAGACGATTTTTCTTAGATACCCAAACAATAAAAATAATTTCGGATAAGATGTAAAGACTGTGACTATGTAGTTACAAAAGTGACAATCTTGACAATGTCACTTCTTTGTGACTAGTTACAAAAAAAAGACACGTCCTTAGTTTACTGATTTGTGGATCACCATGAACAGCTGCTAGAACAGTTACAGCTCGTGCATCATTTTCATTGTACTCACGAAGAAGAATCCCATTGCGAGCTCTTTCAGCCAAAGTACTTATTGTTAAATTAGTATGATGTCTTCTGTCTGGAAACTATTCAGCGTAAAGTCTTGATGCAGCGGCATAGTTAACGTGACATTCCCCTAAAATTAGTATCATATCATCGATTTCAGTAAGCAAGTAAACAGCCATATTGCGAAATTTCTTTCGAAACTATCAAAATAACACAAAAATTGACGATGCCTTGTTTTATTTTCTTCGAATTTTCAATGATTCAAATTACGAATATGCAATCGGCAGCATTTAGAATTTTAAAATAATAAATTTTTCCTGCATGGAGCTCCGAACAAGATTATTATTTCAATAAAAAAAAAGCTTAACACCAAATAGTAATGAGGGCGGAAAGAAGCATCAATATCAGGAAAATAAATTCCTCGCGATGGAGTGGGAATTAAGTCAACCACTCTAACGAAAAACAAATGCCTGCGACTACATTGCGATCGGTCAGGACGTACATAAATCCTTTTAAGCTGAATTTTTTTAAGTTTGGTGCAGGAAAAAGTTTTCATGCAGGAAAAATTTATTATTTCAAAATTCTAAATGCTGCCGATTGCATATTCGTAATTTGAATCATTGAAAATTCGAAGAAAATAAAACAAGGCATCGTCAATGACCCACCATGTCCTTGACTTCGGTGCAGTGAACGAACTCGTGCACGTTTCCCTTTGACCAGATTGCCGGTCTGATAACAGAAAGACAGCTTTTACCTGCCTTCAAATGCACTTTCTACTTCGATAAGGACATCACCGCTCCTCGTCTAGCTTACACCAAGGGTGTCTGGCTGCACCTTAGTTTTCAGGTTCGTGAGGATCTCGCGGCGTAGCTCGTTTCATAAGCCGGTTTTATTAAATACGCTTCGGGGTGAGCTCATCACTTCGTCTCCTTATTTATTTCAGCTGTATTGGGTGCAGGTTGCTACTTCTTGATCTCATTCTTCGGGTTGGATGTCAATCTATTGTTGCTGGTCTTCAAATTCTTCACCGACGGTCTGCGCGCAATTGTCTTCGGGAGTCACGTATAGGGATCCTTCGTCCTCTGGCTCCCCTTTAAGCTCGATACACTTATCCAGCGATTTTCCAACTTCTTGATCCCGTCCGAAGTCATTTTTCCTAAGGTCTGCAAAATACTCCTCCGCGGCGTCGATGATTTCCTCGCGTGAGCTGAATTTTTTATTGATGAGTTATCTTTTGAGGTTTTTGAAGAGATAATAGTCCGAGGGAGTCAAGTGGGGCGAATACGGTGGATGCGGAAGCAATTGGAGCCCTAAATCATTCGTTTTAGCCGTGGCTGCGATGCTCTTGTGCGCCGGCGCATTGTCTTGCAAAAACGAAATTTTTTTCGCTTCATGTGAGGCCGTTTTGCAGCGATTTTGGCCTTCAATCGCTCCAATAGTGCACAGTAATACTCGCTGTTGATGGTTTTTCCTTTTTCGAGGTAGTCCACGAAGAGTATGCCATGAGAATCCCAGAAAACCGACGCTCTAACCTTTCCGACCCATTGAGTCTCCCTCGGCCGCTTCGGAGCACTCATCCCGGCTTCAGTCTATTGCCGGGCACTCATTATGTTTTCTGGTGTGTAATAGTGGATCCAGGTTTCATCAACAGTCACCAATCGCCGCCAAAAGTTCGCCCGATTCCACATCAGCAAGTCCAAACACTCTTTCGAAGTGCTCACGCGTTCGTCTTTTTGGTCCGGAGTGAGCATACGCGGCACCCAGCGGCAGGATAACTTTTTCATATGCATAATCTCGCCCAAAATATGGCGTGTGTGCTCAGTACTAATCTTTGTGGCATCTGCTAGCTCGCGTACCTTCACTTTCCGGTCAGCGAACACCATTTAATTTTTTTTTTTTTTGACAGTGTCCTCTGTAACCGCATTGAAAGGCTTGCCGCTGCGGACTTCATCGGTAGTGGAGTTGCGGCCACCACGAAATTCTCGAAACCAATATTTGACGGTGTAATCTGACGGAGCATTAGCCCCATAATATTGATCTAACTTTTCTTTTGTTTCCTTCGCCGTTTGCCTATCAAAAAATAACGTTTTATGAGAGAACGAAAATCGTTTTTGTCCATACTCAACATGATGGGAAACACTTCAACAACAATCAGCTGTCAAAACAAAACTAAGGCCAGTATTGCACTGAATTTTGGTATGTCTGCCTAAATATGAACGGACTGCAAGGCATCATAAACTTTTGTGCAATAGCAGCACATTCTGGCGGCCAATGAGGTTACTTTTCACCCCACCTAGTATAACTTTTAAGTGCTTATGGCTAGGTTTAAGGAAAGTATAAGATGTCTTCATACCCAGATTGCTCCTGTGGCCCCATTTGATTTCATTGAGTAAGGGGTAGAGTGCGGACGATCTGAGCAATTCAGCCCCACCACTTTCTACACATCTTGCCTTTCTGTGCCGTATGACTGGAGATATTGACTGACTTGCTAAACGCGGAGCGAGAAGGTATTGTCGTAAGTGAAGGGGATGGATTCCGGTAATTGACCCCACTCTCTGAATATCTGACTGACGATTTCTTCAATCGCTACACACACACACACCCGCCAACACACTCCCACCCACCAACACACACACTTGAAAGTTTGCAATAAGGACAGTCGCGGGATTTCGCCGGGAATGGGTGCTAATCTGAAAAACTGCGTACGCTCCCAGCGAAATCACGGTAATAATTCAGCAATAACCACGTCTGAGACCGTCCCATAGGTGCTTACAGTTTGAGACGGAATCCATACGTTGATCCAGCAAAACTCTCGTGCAACCTGAGGATACGGATCGACCCAAGGACGACTGACTTCTGCATTTTGCCCGCAAGTGTCTTAGCATCTTGTTGATACGCAGGGATGCTTTTCAGGCTATTAGCCAGTGAATGATTGGCACCTCCGAGAGCGCCGATGATAACGACGATTAGCATAACAGAATATTCCAGGTACAACCGTCTCTATACTTCTCTTTCTTTTCATTCTCCTTGGCTATGACGTTTTTGTCAGCTGGTACCGAAAATTTGGTAAAAAGCATGGTTCGTTTCTCGAAATCAAGGAGAACTATTACACGCCTCGAACGTGCAATAGAAACATTTGTCGAGAATATTTAGTTCCTGTATATGCAGCACTTCTCATTCTCAGCAATTTACTCGACTTCCTTGGGAGCAGTATTAAGGCTGCAATGCCGTAAGAGTGACAGATATAGCAATAAAAGTCTATATCTACTTCTGAATTTTCCTTGAAATTTTTAAAAAGCTTTTAGAGAACAATAATTTGGCGAGATTTCGAAGGATTTTAAAGACTTTGGTGTATTTTTCTAAATTCCAAGGAATTTCCAAGCGCTTTCCAAAATGTCAAGAGACTTTAAAGGATTGGAAGTAATTGAGGGTATTTTAATAGATCCCAATAAATTCTTAATAGATTTTAATCATTTAAAGGGATTCTAAGGAATTAAAAATATTGTATAGAATTTTAAATGGCTTTAAAAAGTATCAAAGGATTAAAATTTTTTTAGGTTATTCGAAAAGATTGCAATCAATTATGAATAGGTTTTAATGATTTGAAGGAATTTTTTTATTTCCAAACAAATTTAAAGGTCTTTATACAGTTTCAAGGGATATATGTGACGATCTACGAAGAAAGAGACCAATCTTATTTCACATCGGATCAGTTGCCACTTAGTTAAAGCAAATTCCCTAATTTCCCTATCAAAAAGCTCATTCATGCAAACGTAGCACTGTCTATATGAATCGCTGAAGTAGAATGTCTCTTTCAAATGCATTATCGTAACAAACACATTTGAGTTGATTTTCAGCGAATTTACTTCAACAAGCAATAAATCAAATTTGCTTGCAAAGAACACCTTCAAGATGCTAAAGAAATTTTGTCCCACATCGTGCAGTACTACTTGCAAATTAGAATGAAACAATATATTCTTCAAGAAAAAGCTGATAGTATGAAGGAAAGTTTCTTGAAAAGAAAAGCAGCAAAGCCTTGTATAATTGATACCTAATAATTAATTAACACTTAATACTTAACTTAATACGGACGATGCTCGTGCGGGCTAAAGCGCAGGCTTTGGACACACTCTGTCGGCTTGTGGTTTCGATTCCATTCGTGTCCTATGCGATGAAAACTAGCCTAGCAAGGGAGTTGTTCATCTCCGGAGAGTCGAGGGACCGGTACCTCTAGAGAAAAAGGTTCTCTAAGTATTTAAGGCTCTTGGTGGTCTTGGTTGATCTTGGTGGTCTGGAACCCACCTTAAACTGTAGGTCCCCCTACTGCCACCAAGTAAGTGTGTGGGAGGTGTACAAAGGATAGGGAAGAAGGTACAAGAAAAATGTAAACCCTTAGAGGACACATTAGAAGTTTCCGTCCACTAATACATAACTTAATACTTAATTTATAATGTTAATAAATTTAAAGATTTTACTGTTCTGCAAAAAGCAATAAAGCTGTGTTGTCTTCGATTTTATCTTACTGTAAAGTACAATATAGTTAATAACTTTGGAAATAGTAGTAAAGCTAAGCGTAATACTGCTGTAAATAAATTAATGTATTGTATTATTCCTGAATTCAATATATTTATGAAAAAACAAATATATATTATATATCGTTCAGTCTTTTAGAGGCTCAAAATGTATATTTTCTCATACTGTATACATGTCATTAAAACTCTAGGAATATTTCTACTCAGAAAAATAATGAGTTTTGGAGTTAAATCTTGTTTAAACTTGCTAAATGTTTACATTTTCACGTTTAAAAAAATATATTTTTCCGATTGGATTTCATGTTGAAGTAGGACCACATGCGAGAAGCGTCGCCATACAGTAAAATTTCACACATAGGAACTCATAGCAATAAAGACTGGCCATATTTTTTTAGAGTCGGATTGGGCTGACGACCGCACATTCAACTCATAAGTTAATCAATGAAATACTATTTTCTGTAACTCATTTCGTTGTTATGTGCTCTACATTCTGCGAAAACTCCTTTACTAACCGATCACTAGTATAAGAGCTGGTGAATAATTTCTGTGAGGTCGTTTACAAAACCTCAAATTTCGTGAAATGGCATTTCTTGTGTACATTAGCTGTAATCGACTCGCAAGTCGCCTAGGGTGTGCTTCTTCTGGGTTTTGGGTGTCGCGCTTGGATAGTTATTCCTTGCACTCTGTATGTTTGAATGAAACTTTAGCAAAAATATTTCTTGCAGATCCCAGTTTTTGTATACATCAAAACAATGCACAATCAATGCAATAAAAAGCTAAAATTATTTCTTAAGACCTTCTCCCGTATCTCTTGTTGTCATGCTAAAAATAGGATTTTCCGATTTTTTCATAGCTTTTTTATGGATATAACAAATACCCCGATTCCTATCAAAAACTGGGTAAAGCAAAATTTATAGATATTTTTAAAAGCTACATATCCACTCTCAGACTTCTTTTTACGTATCTCGCGTCTTTTGACGTAATAATGGAATTTTAGATTTTTGCATGTAATTAAGAAGATCAGTTTTTCAACGGATCTGTGCGTTTTGCCACCCTCCAACACCTAAAGTCAAGTTTTGACGATGGTGCCTGACTTTCTGTATGTCTGTCAGCCTGTCCGTCCGTAAACACGATAACTGTCGAAAAAATGAGTGGATCAAATCTAGCTTCGGCACATTTTTCTTGGGACTTAAAGAAAGAACGGGTGCGTTAACCAGCAGTTCTTGACGAAAGGTTATGGTTTTATTAATCGAAAATGCTATGATGGACTAGTCATAAATTAGCACTGAAATTTGTTTTCAAGTCTGATTTTAAAGACCCTAGAGTGATATATCCAAATACCAAATCATTCTGATAACTTAAACTGGACCACTCTGCTTGATTTGAAATAATTAGTATATACATTTAAAATATAAATATCTATTATCAAATCATAGTTTTTTAATAAGCTTTTAAAGGCAGGGATCGAGATATTTTATATATTCATCTTCCTGATGATAAATTTGCTTAAAGTTTGCCACCTGTATGGCGCAACGTCTCGCATCCGAAATATAATAATCCTTCTCGGATAAGATAATAACCAATAGCAATCCTGTTACATGATGATAGCTCCGTACCAAACCTATAATGTCTACTTGTTGTGCCAGAACTCTCAGTGTGTCGAAATTGTACCACAGGGTACCATTTGGCCTTGTGCGCGCAATACCAATTCCGCCTGAATAGACGGAGATTTCCGATAAGAAACTTTTGGAGAAGGAGGGTTGCACTGTATATGGTACGTAGTCTGCTTCTCCCTCGTCGTTCATCGCTGTTTCCAAACGCCTAACTGTCTAATATGAGCTGTACTGGCGTATCTTCGGCCAGATTTATCAACTGTAAGTTTGGCAACGCCGTAGGTATCGCTAGGTTAATACTTTGCGAGTCGCAAGTGGTCCACGTCTTTTTGATTTTAATTTGGTAGATTCGCCCGTTGAGACTGATTTCACAGTCATGTAGACAATTTCTTCGAATCTGTATTTAAGATATTTAAATCGGTTGGTATCGTATCGTTCCTTATATTTCTTCTAGTCTTCTAGAATCAGGGTTCTAAAATGGCTACACCGCCGTTTGAAGTTCGCTGTGTGAAGCTCCGTAAGTGAATGCTTAAAACTGTTGAATCTAAGCAAGGCGTATTGATATTGCACGTCTCTTTGTTGTTTTTAAAATATTATGAAGTTATGGACAATGTTTTTGTGGAATTTCCACTGTTTATCTTGCCTTTTTCTGCTATCTGTGTTCGGTGTACCGCTGTGCCTGTGATGTCACGGATCTGCTTCGGAGCGAGATTGTTACTTGTTGCCACTACTTGCTGAATTATCTCTCGCTTTCCATATGCTTTCTAATTCCAAATGGTGCTTGAGTGCGTAATCTTGGCATCTAAGTACGTTTGCACTTGTTTTTTTGCTGTTGTGCTAGATATAATCATTGGCAGCGTGTGTGTAAAGCTTATAATTTTTCCTGATTGACTAATGGATATTTATTTCTTACAATTCCTACAAGACTATACCGTTTTGTCGCTCCTTTTAATACCTAACTTACCTACTTTACATAACCCTACCTTAGCTGTCATTTTTCTCTCTGATGACTTCCTCCATCCGGCTCGAAAATTATATCTCCTCAGCTATCTCCATGTTTCCTGATAATTTACTGCCTTTTCAGCAAGCTTATTTTCAGGTTGATCTTTTTTGGTTATTTAACTATAGCTGTAGCTTTGTTTTTTTATCATTTGGATCCTTTTTTTCTTGTTTACTCCTGCTTTATGCTGCAGCCTTGTCGAATAAACTGCACATCCTGCTTCTTTATTATTGATCGTTTTTTAAATTATACATTTAAATTTATTCTTGAGTTCTACTTAATAATACTGATTATCATCTCTGTGTGCATGTTTAACTTTTTTTTAGGTTATCCTGTTAGGGGTCGAGCCCTGTGAACTTGATACTAGCTGTTCGGGGATTTACCCCTCGAATAAACAGAATTTTTTTCTGGGGAAAAATGGACCCTGGGCGAGTTCCAATCAATCCCACCCCTGTCTAAGGGTGCACCTCATAAAAAAGATATCGGTCTTAAGGAACTTATGAAGAATACAAAAAAGGGTTCGCTCTCTTCTTCCAGGGGTGAGGGTTCCGCTATTTTGATTAGAAGAAACCTCATTTTTAGCTCATTGGCCGTGTTGTCTCAGACTGGGTGTGAGTGACCGTATGAACTATCCATTCTGGGGGGGGGGGCTAGAGTTCAGGACTTCTCTGAACTCTTGGAAGGCTCTTACATCTCCTGCTTTTGATGGAATCACCTACGATAATATCAGGGGACTCTCTTATCCGGTCCTAGAGTTCATTAGCTCTCTTTTCAACAGCATGTATTCTCTATCTTTCCGCAGGCTTGGGTTGACAATTTTTGTCATCTTTATCCCCGAGCCTGCTGGTAAGGTGTTTCGTCCAATCTTTTTGACGGCCACCATGTGCAAATGTTTTCTGACGTTAACTATGGGTTCAGGAGGGGTTGATCTACCCTGGATCGTGCCTCGACGGTTACCGTCAATAGTATGAGGGGGTTGGGAGAGGGCGAGCCTACCCTGGCTCTTGCGATCCATATCAAAGGTGCATTTAATTCGATTTTCTCCAGGGTCTTGATTCAGATCTTGAAAAAAATCATTTTTCTCGAAAACGACTCAAACGATTTTGATGATCGAAATATATGTTATAGTCACCCGTAATGCTTTTTATTGTCTACTTTAACATATATTGTAACTAAATTTGTCATAGGGGTACTTAATGACTTAAAAAAACAAATTCTCGCGCGGGACGCCGCACAGTGGTCGAAAATCCAGAAAACCCGGAAAAAAACCTCAAAAATCGACATTTACCGATCGAGATTAAATTCACCGTATCATGTAGAGGGTGCGTTTCTGACAATGAGTTAAAAAGTAAAGATGTTGAAATTCATTTGTTTTGAGTAGGGAGCCGCCCAAAGTCTAACCTCTTTTAGACCGCGCG
>JAAAKG020072081.1:0-17247 GCA_010014905.2 Druon quercuslanigerum
ATATTCCTTACTTTAGTTCAAAATTAATAATTCATAATAGTCTTCTTCATGAAAAATACATATTTTCGGTTGAAAATTAATGTTTCTAAATGAAAATTTATCTTCGTCAGAATTAAGATTCAACTATTAGATTAAACATTCATGCATTTTTTGTTTAAAATTCGTTTTTTATGTTTTAGAATAAAATTCATTTTAAAATTGACAATATAACTATTTATTATATTTTGAGGTGAAAAATTATCTTTCTTAGTTGAAAATTAATATATTTTGTTGCAAATTAATTCACTTGGTTAAAAATGTATTTTTTTGCTAAAAATTCTTTTTTTCGGTTAAAGAGTCCTCATTTTTCTTAAATATTCATTTCTTTCATTTAAAGATCAACTATTTCGTTAAAAATTTATCTTTTGTGTTAGAATATTAGTCTTCTTGAAGAAAAATTGATCTTTTTGATTCGAAAATCATTGTTTGAATGAAAATTTAACTCTTTTGCTGAAAATTAATTTTTTTAAGGTGAAAAATTAATTTTTTTATCTTAAATAATAACTATTCCATTTTGGATAGAAACTTTATCTTTATTGGTTAAAAATTAATGCACTATGTTGAACATTTGTCTTTTTTCGTAAAAAATTTATCTTCTTTATTGAAACTTTTTTTTTAAATTCATGCATTTTCTTGAAAATTCGTATTTTGCGGTAGAATATTAAACTTCTTGACGAAAAATTCATATTTTTTGTTTTAAGAAAATCATTTCTTTGGATGAAAATTTAACTCTTTTATTAAAAGTTCGGGTTTCATGGTAAAAACTAATTCTTTAACACTATAAATAAAACTATTATATTATTATGTTATTATTATTACTAAAAGTTCGGGTTTCGTGGTGAAAACTAATTATTTATCACTATAAATTAAACTATTCAATTTACGGTTAAAAATGAATCAACCATTTGTTTAAAATTTCATTTTTTACGGTAGAATCCTAATATTCTTAATGAAAAATTCATGTTGTGATGCAAAATTCTTTTCTTTTTGGTAAAAATTGATCTTTATTGTTTGATAATTAAAGTATTTTATTGAAAATTGTTTTTTTTTTTGTAAAGAGATGTACCTCGTTTTTTTAACATTTCGCTGAAAATTTTTCTTCTATTGTAGAATATTAATCTCCTTGGCAAATAATTCATCTTTTAGTTTGAAATCACTTCTTTGGCTGAAAATTTAACTCTTTCGTTAAAAATTCATTTTTTAAGGTGAACAGTTAATTTTTTAACTGTGAATATAAAAATTCCATTTTGGATTGATAATTTAACATTATTGGTTAAAAATTATTCATTTTGTTGAAAATTCATCTTTCGTGTTAGAATGTTAATCTTTTTAATGAAAAATTGAAAAATTCATATTATTATTATAGTTTAAAAAAATTATTTCTTTTGATGAAAATTTAACTCTTCTTGTAAATTCTCATTTTTCTTGTTGAAAAAGAATTTTCAACTATAAACATAACTATTCCCTTTTCAGTTGAAAATTTATCTGTTATTGTTAAAAACTCATCTTTTTGGTTGAAAATTGATCTTCTTTGGTTGAAAAATTAAGTATTTGGTTGAAAATTTGTTGTTTTTCTTTACACTAGAATCTTAATATTCATGATGAATAATTCATCTTTGTGGTTAAAAATTAATTTCTTTGAGTGAAAATTTATTTATTTGTTGAAAATTCGTTTTTCATTCTTTAGAATTAATTTTTTAACTGTTAATATAACAAATCCATTTTTGAATAAACATTTTTTTGTTCAAGATTCCTCATTTTAATTAAAAATGTATTTCTTTTGATAAAAATTTAACACTAAACATTAATTATGCAGATCACCCTGCATATTATATTAAATTACAAAAATAATAAATAAGTTAAAAATAAATTAACAAAACAATCGTAAGAAGCAAAAGACAAATAAAAAAATGGACAGGTGAGAGATCATAATAAATCTTAAAGAAGGAAACATGCTTTGTTTTGTAAATTTTTTGTTGATAAGTCGAGTCAAGGTTGTGTGAGTGTGAGGTCAAGTATTGACTGATTTCTAATTTCATTGGTCTGACAACTCGCGTCCGAGGCAAGGAAGCAAGAAAAATTACAGGCGCCGGGTGTTGTTAAAGGAGCCTCGTTCTGCTTGGCATATTACGTCCTTGACATACTCCTCTGTTTTTTCTACTCAATAAAAATTACCAAACACTGCATATAGAACGAACTTTGGTCCTTGAAGGATATTTCAAACTTTGCTCAAATTTTTCGCCCGACGCGACGACGTAATTGCAGAGCTCACTTTGAGTTTTACCAACGCCTTTGTTGTCGTCGGCTGCCATAAAAACATTTCCGGCAAAACTTTAACTCATTATAAGTAAAAATACGTTTTTTTTTATTATTTTTGTTTGTTCGAACAACTTTAACTAAGTCTATATAATCAGACCTTGGCACTTTTGCTTGGTATCTTTTCAATTTTATTACAAAGCTTTAAGGCCGGTTAAAATTGATATTTTTTTTTACCAAAAGTTGAAGCAATAAAGATTTTCTACTAAATTGAAAATAGAAAGTCCCGAAAAATTTAAAGCAATTTACAATAGTCAGACAATATTTTAGTTGAAATCAGTACACAATTTCTATGAAATCCGAAATGGGAAGTAACACACAGTAGGAAGCAATACACAATTGTCAGGAAATTCAAATTCGGAAGAGAATACAGCACGTGATAAGTTTAAAAAAAAAAATCTAAATTTTCTAAAATTTTGTATCTCGACTTAACTTTTAGCATGACCTAAGAAAATTGTTGCAAAAATCTGAAAATTATGCAACAAAGAGCCTGAAATTTTATCTTTAATTTAAGCCAAAGAAACTTAAAAAATCTCAATTGGTTCCCGAGATACGATTAAAAATGTTCAATCGTATCTGAGTTGAGTTGTAGTCGACGTTCACGGTTCTCGGCCGGTCTGCTGCTCGCTTCCTTCATTGAGGCAGGACCGAATAGGCCACGAACAGAGATGATGCTTGATTGGGGCTCTCTTATACTTTTGATTTTGCTTGACGGTAATTTTTATTTTGTAATTTTGATCATCGAAAAATTAAATAATGAGCGAGTTGTTTGTGTAAGAATAATGTTTGTTTAAAGGAAAATAATAAACTACTTATTAGAAATTAAAAATATAATTTTCATTACACCTACGCACTGTTTTGTATTTAATTTATCTTCGAAATTCCATTATTATTCACTTTTAATATTTTTGAGTGTTTTTCATATAAATAATTTATTTAAAATTTAGCTGCTTAATTCGTTTGAAAAATAGTTTACTCTCGTAAAAATATATCTACAATTTTTATTAATATTCTAGTTGACAAAAATTTTAAGAAATAAAAAAAACTGTTCATTTTTTTTTTATTTTTTAATATGGGGATAATTCTGAATTGAAATAATTGTAAAGAATTTAAAAAAAACAATGAATAATTTTAAAAATTTACAATATTTTGAACTAAAAATTACTAATGAGCAGAATCAAAAGTATAAGAGAGCCCCAATCAAGCACAACCTATGTGCGTGGCCTAGTCGTTCATGCCTCAACGAAGGAGGCGAGCAACAGACCGGCCGAGAACCGTGATCGTCGACTAAAACTCAATAATTCAGATATGGTTGAACATTTTTAATCGTATCTCGGGAACCGATAAAGATTTTTTAAGTTTCTTTGGCTTAAATTAAAGATAAAATTTCAGTCTCTGTGTCCTATAATTTTCAGATTTTTGCAAGATTTTTCCTAGGTCACGCTAAAAATTGAAATCGAGGTACAAAATTTTAGAAAATCTAGAATTTTTTTTAAACACTTATCACGTGCTGTATTCTCTTCAGCAGATAAAAAAAATTAGTTTGACACTACTAGACGTGGAATTTTGTAGGCTTTCTAACTTTTTTTTTTAAATGCCCTGTCATCTTTTTTCGCTGAGTTATCGTGGTTCAAACCTAGCAGTGATTTTTAATAGTGCTTGCGTCAATCGATCTCATAATTTCCGACGGTAGTGTAATTTGGAAGCAACCCGAATTGTATGAAATACATGATTGCATGAAAAAGAAAATTTAAAAAAATTAAAAATTGGAAGCAATGCAAAATGTTCAGAAAATAAAACGTCGGAAGTAATGGCTAATTGCAAATTCTATATTCAAATTATTAATTAGAAGCAGAACATTTGTAAAGTAATGTAATATAGGACGCTGTTCTAATTAGGAAGCAATACACAATAATCAAGAAATACAGAATTGCTAGCAACACAAAACGGGAAATAATATAAAATCGGCAACAATATACAACTGGGAAGAACTCCAATTGGAAGCGATATTTCAATAAAAGAGCAGAAGGAATGAAAAGTTCCAAATTCTGAATTAAGGAATTTCGGCAACGTGCAATTCCAGGTTCGAAGCAATAACCATTTGTACGAAATCGATAGCAAAATAAAACTGAAAACAAAATCAATTGGAAGCAATATAAAAATTGAAAGAAACCTACCATTTTCAGAAAAACCCCAATCGGGGGAAGAACGCTGCAATAGTCAATAATCCAACAATAAAAAAACGGAAGCAATCAACAGATAGCAAGGAATTCAACCAGAAAGAAATACGAAATTCTAAATGAATCTTAGATTGGAAGCAATACGCTATTTTCAATAAATACAAGATTCGAAGCAGCGTTGATAGGCCGAAAATACACGATTAGAGACACTAGATAATTAAGGGCAACAGCAATTGGAGAAAATACATAATTGAAAGAGTGCACAATTGTCAGCAAATCCAAAATGAAAAGAAGCAGTATTAAAAGCAAAGATAAAATTTGAAAAAACTAAATTATCAGCAAATACAAAATAGGAAGAAACGCAATTGGAAGCAAATCCAAAATTGGTAGAAACACAAGTAAGCAAACCCAAAATTAGAAGAAACACAATTGGATTCAAATAAAAATGGAAGAAACACGATTGGAAGCGTTAATTAATACAAAATTGGTAGCATATCACAATGAGGAGCAATATAAAATCGGTAGCTATGTACAACTGGAAGCAACACCAATTGGAAGAAAAATTACAATGTTTAGAAAACCACAATTCTCAGAAAACTCCTTATCTAAAGAAACACTTATCTGTAAACAATCAAAAACTGAAAGGAATACACAGTCATTATGAAATCCAACATTTGAAAGAATACCTGATTTAGAACAAATACGAAATTGGAAGCAGCAATAATTTGAAGCTATACACAATTCGAGAGAATAGACAATGGAAAGCAATAACACAATTGGCAGGAAATTCATAATTGGAAAAAACACACACTTGGAAGCTAAAGAAGTTGGACGAAATAAATAATTGGAAGAAAAACCCAACCGTCAGAAAATTCAAAAATGGAAGCAATACAAATTTTTCAGTAACTGAAAAATCGGAAGCAACGGGAAATTGAAAATTCCAAAATAAAAATCTCAATTGGAAGCAAAGAAGTTCCAGTTAGGAAGCAGTACACAATTGTCAAGAAATAAAAAATGGGTTAAACCACAGTACGGTAAGCAACCAATTGGAAGCAATATTAAATCCTACATTATCCTACACTGAAGCAATACAAAATTGTCAGAGGATCTTAAAATTGCAGCAATTCGCTATTTTAAATAAATCCGAAGTTGGAAGCATCACACACTAGCCAAGGAAATCTGAAGCATTAATTTGGAAGCAACTCTTCTTTTTTTAACTAAATGTGTAGATGTGACAAGTGACCTAGTCCTATAACTAAGAAATAAAACTTCTCAATTCCAAATTTTGTTGTTGTCCTTCGTAGATTGGATGAGTAAATTTGCCCCTGACACGTACAATGGATGGCAAAGTCAAGAGAAACGGAAGACCTATTTCATAACTAAAATATAAATTCATATGATGATAGCGATGCCTGGTCAGATACCAGTGACGTTATTCACAACTGACCAAGGCAGTCCCAAACCCCCCTCTTATTATACAAGCAAAGACTACCTGTTAGGAGGAAGGTACCTCGGGTACAGAGTCGGAAAGGTTCTTCTGACAGGGTCAGGTGTATTGTGACGATCGACCAGTCAGGTGCAAGTCACCTGCCCGGAGTGCGCGAAAGTGATTCAAATGATCAACATCCCTTCGGAGACCACTCCCCCGGGTCTAGGATAATTCTCATCCGGATTTCAAAAGAGGTCAATTTAAGAAGTTCCCATGAGAACTTCTCTTTGTAAACACGTAGGTTTTTTAAAATTTATTTTTCATTTAGTGTTTCCGTTTCCTGATTGAGAAACTGTAGTCAATTCATTTGTTTTTTTATTGAAAAATAGAATGTGGAATTGCTTCCAAATTTAACTCGGATTGTTTTGCAATTAAAATTAAGTTTTTTGCTCTCAAATTTTTCCTCCCAATTTTCTATTGCTTTTAATTTAAAAAGGAATCTAAATATAATTTCTTTCAATTTTGAAAGGCTGGCAAATTAAAATTGCTTTCAAGTTTGTAGTTTGGAAAATTTGGTATTTACTGATTAGCAATAAATTTGAATTGAAAATCAATTAAATTTGGAAGATATTCCAATTAAAATACGAACAAAGTTATAAAAAAATTCAATTGGGAAGCAATTCTAATTGGGAACCAAATAAAACTAGGAAGCGTTGTTGATTTAAAGTCAATTAATTTAAAAATTCTTTTAACAATAAAAACCTTTTAAGCAATTCTATGTTGTACAAAATTGAATTAGTTCCTAATTCCAATTGGCAAGAAATCAAATTTAGGAACTAATTTCAATTGACAATCAACCATTTTTAAAATAAAATCTAATTTGTGCAATTCCAATTGGGAAGCAATCAAATGGAGGAAGAAATTTCAATTGAAAAAGGAAAAAACATAGAAAGGAATTTCAGTTGTGAATCAATAAAAATTAGGAAGCATACCAAAAATTCAATTTTTTAAGGAATCAGAATTGCTAAAAAATTCAATTTGAATTGATTTAACTCATTTATTGGAAATAGCATGCAGAATTGCTATAAAAATTAACTAGAATTACTTCGAAATTAAAATTATTAATTTTTTCACTTTAATTTAAAATCAAGTAATAATTTAAAATGATACTGATGAAATAAATATTTTTCCCAATATTTGCCTTGTTTTTAATTTTAAATCGACATGGAAACCAAAAATAATTTCGTTCAATTTTTGAGTTCTTATTCCATTTCAAATTTAAATTTAAATATAAATTTGGAATGCTTGGATTGATGATAATAAATTCAATATTTCTTACAATTTTCTGTTTCTTACAATTTATTACAATTTTGGAATGCTTCCAAAATAAAAATTGAAGCAAAACTAAATAAAAATATAAATTGAAAGTGATACTAATAAATTAATTTTTTTAAAGCTTTTATTAAGTGGAAGTCAATACATTCGCAAATTCCAATAAAAGAAAAAGAAAAGTTTTAGCAGATTCAATTTTGAAGAAATCCAATTCAGGAAGCAATTCCAGCTGGTAAAAATATAATTCAGGAACCACTTTCAATTTTTAAGAATCCCAATTTTTAAGCAGTCAAAAGTGGAAACAAATTCAATAAAGGATCTAATTTTACATGCAAAACATTTTTAGAATCAATTCCAATTTGTAAGCAATAAAAATGACAAGAAATTAAAATTAGGAACAATTTTCACTTAGTAAGAAACACAAATCAGGAGCCAATCTTAATCAAACGTTAAGTCTATTTTGGAATCAATATTAATTCTGAAAAATCCAATTTTTTGAGAAGGATCAATTAGTAAGCAATCTAATTTAGAAACCAATTCCAACCGATCTAATTTATAATTGGAAAATAGAATGTACTATTGCTTCCAAACTAAGAGTGCTTCCCAAAAAAAATAATTTTGTTGTCCTCAAATTTAAATTTAAATATTAATTGGAAGTGATACTAATAAATTAAATGTTGCTTTTAAATCGAAATGGAATCCAAACAGTATTTTATCCCATTTTGAAGTGCTTCCAAAATTAAACTTACGTTTAAAGCTGCTCAACTTTGTTAACTATTGCTTAATAATTAAAGAAAATTCCCATTGAATAAATTTCAATTGGAAAAATCCACTTTTCGGTAATTCAATTTTATATGAAATTAAATTAGGAACCAATTCCAGATAGTGAGGAATCCAATATAGGAACCAAATCCATTTGGTAGAAATTTAATTTAGAAACCAAAAGCAATTTTTACAAAAAATTAAATTTTTTAAGCTACGCAAATTGTTAATAAATCCAACATAGAGTCAAATCTAATTTAGAAAGGAATTTAAATAGCAAAACACAAAAAAGTAGAAAGAAATTCCATTTGGGACGCAATAAACATTAGAAGCATTTTCATTTGAGAAACAATACAAATTAAGAAACATTCCTATTTTAGAAGCAATTCAAATTATAAAGCATTCCCATTTCAGAAGCAATTCAAAATAGGAAGCAATTCAATTGTATCCTGAATTTTGGAATAAATTTTAATTGTGAAAAATCACAATTTTTATTAGTATCAATTCGTAAGAAATCCAATTAGGAATCAATTCCAAATAATTAAATTTATTATGTAATTTAAAATAGAACTAAGAATTTCTTCCATTTGTAACTAGAATTACTTCGCAATTAAAATAAAAAATTTTGCACTCAAATTGAAATTGAAATTTTTATTTTAAGTAATAATAATCATTCAAATATTGCTTCTAATTTTCTAATTCTTTTAAATTGAAATCCAAATAGAATTTCTTCAACATTTTGGAGAGCTTCCAAAAATAAAATAGCTTTTAAATTTGGATAACAAAAATATTTTAATTACTACTTACTAACTGAAAAAAATGCTAATTAAGAAGCCATTAAATTACGAAGTTCTTCCAATTGAGAAATGGAAAAATTGATAAAAAATCCAACTGGGAAGCAGTGCTTACGAAGAAACTCTAGTTATAGGAAGCAAAAAATTAGAAAGCATTATTGAGCAGTTCCATTTTGCAAGAAAGCCAATTTAGGAAACAATTTCAGCTGGTAAAAATCCAATTTACGGACCAATTTCAATTCTCAAGAATTACGATTTTGCAAACAGTGAAAATTGGTAAAAAAAATCCAAAAAAAGGGACAACTGATAAGCAAACTATTTTTAGAATAAATTTTAATTTCGAAAAGATCAAATAAGCAAATAAATTTATAAGCTAATTTCATCTGGATCCTAAATCCACTTTGGAATCAATTTTAATTGTGAAAAATACAACTTTTTCAGGAGCGTCAATTGGCAAGAAACCCAATTTTGAAATTCAATTTAGGAAAATCAATTCCCATTGATAAGCAAAACATAATTTTAAATAAAAACTGATTATGGTACAAAATAAATAATAAATAAATAAATAAAATTAAAAAAATATAAATATAAATAGGATAGTTTATCGGGTTTATCGATCTTTCTCAACTTTTAGATATACTATGCACCTGCATTCAGGCGTTTTAAAAAAGGAAGAGGAAAACGAGACACGAATATCCTATGACGAATACCGGAAGAAGTTCCGCAGTCTGAACACCTAACCAATAAGTCGACATCCGACGAAAATAATTTTTTATCCGATTTTCAGGGATTAAGTTCTGAATTATAAAATTTCCATTCAGTCGTAATTTCAAAATTATTAAAGAACCAATCTCAATCATATAATTAACAAAATCTAAATTAAATAGTAAAATCAGTCCAATTCAGGAAGCTATTCCAACTGATAACATGCAATTGGGACCAATTTTAATTAGGAAACAATGCAATGTAGAAATAATTAGAATTTAGGAGAAATTCTATATTGTAATAAATTAAAATTAGAAGTTAAAATATGTGTATAACAAAATCCAATCTTGAAGCAATTCAATTCAGTATCTGAAAAATCGATTCAAATGATTAAATTGATGACAAAATAAAGATGAAATAAAATGTTAAAAAGTTAAAGTATAAAAAGGGAAAATAAAGAACTTTTAGCTAGACTACATTTAGGATAATGCAGTTTTCTACACTTTTCTTTCCTACTTAGCTTACGACTCAAGTTTTCCTATTCCTGATGAAGTGATAATCTCAGAGATTCCAATCAATGGTAATAAATTGGAAAAAGTTTACCGCCACTTCATTGAAGAAACTTTTTCCTCTCAAGCCGGCTAATAAGCTTTATGATATATTGAACTATAGTTAATTTTTATAAGAAATAAAAAATTTACTAGCGAATAAAAAGGGCAGACCATACAGAACCATCAAAAGAGAAGTTACTGGGGGCATTACAAAATAAAATTAAAATAAAATTTTCAAGCTATCTCAAACAGAAATCAATTCTAAACTAAAAAATGATTTCAAAACTAGAAGCAGTTATGTAAAATCTAGTTTTGACATAGTACAAGATAAAAAGCAATCGAAAGTTAAAAATAATCCAAAATATTCAAAACTTCAAAACTATCAAAAACTTCAAAATAATTCTTAAAGAGGAATAATCAGAAACTGGAAGCAATTAAAATTTAAAGACAATAACAAATTTGAAGCAACACAAATTAAATAATCCAGAATCTGAATCAATGCAAATTTGCAAACAATTAAAATATACAAACAATCTAATATTGGATGTATTCCAAAATGGAACGAAAATAAAATTTGTAAACTGTGCTTAATAGGAATCAATTCCAATAAAAAATTAATCCAAAATAAAATTGACAGTGATCCAAATCTACAATTAATCCAAAACTGAAAGCAGTTCAAATCGAACCCGGCAAAATACCAGAATAGGAAGTAATTAAATTCTAGAAAAAATTCAAATTTTCAAACAATCCAAAATTGGAAGCAATACAAACCCATATATAAATGAATAGGAATCACTTCTAAACAAAAGCAATTCAAAATTGATCCAAATCTGAAATTAATAAAAAATTGGAAGCAATCCGAGGCGAACAATCGAAAATACCAAAACTGGAATTAATTAAATTATAGAAGACATCCGATTTTTCCAAAAATCCAAAATTGAAATCAATTTAAATATACAATAAAATCAAAACTAAAATCAGTTCAAATTTAAAATCAAATTTGAAAAAATCCAAAACAGGAAGCAATCAAATTCTGAAAATAATCGAGAATGGAAAAATGGTAAAACTTTCAAATAGTTTTAGAAAGAAAGTAATGCAAAATTGGAATCAGTCAACATTTACAAAAAATGCAAAGTTTGAAACAATACAAAACTTCAAAAAATCAAAAATTTTGAAGAAATACAGATTTACACAATATACTATTGGAAACGTTGGAAAAGTATACAAAAATAAAATTTCTACACTATACTTAATAGGAATCAATTCTAAAAAAAACAAAATCCAAAATTGAAAGTTAACTAAATCTACAAAAAATACAAAACTGAAATCAGTCTACAGCGTAAAATACAAAATACGAAAATAGAAAGCAATTAAAATTGAAAGTAATTATATTCTAGAAGCAATTCACAATTGGAAGCAATTTTTTATATTTCTAATTTATATTTTATATTAATTTTTTTAATTAATTTGAAAACAGTATTTTTTATTTAAATTTTATATTTTATAATATAATAATAAATATAATAATCTTTTTTACTTCATCTCCCATTACATTAAAAATAAATTCAGCCACAGCTAAATAATCAGAACTAGTCTAGAATAAAAATAATTTAAAAAAAAAATGGTATCATTGTTTAACCACAAGTTTATACTTGTATCCGAGATGCATCGACAAGTGTGTGAAGTCATGTTGCAAGAAATTTAGAGTAGGTTTTTTTTCTTCAATTTAAACTTTATTCGTTGTCTCAAAAAAAAAAAAAAAAGTTTTCCCTTGAGAACATTTGGGACCGGATCCTTGAAGTTGGAACGTTGGAAGCAAAAGGCGTATCGTCTTCTCATTGTGTTCGCCTGAGCACGGCGAAAATGTTACGTAAGTTTATCGCCAGTTATCGCAACTACGTAGTCGCTCTGCAGAAGTACAAATGACGAACGTTCATCTCATATTCAAGTGGACTACTTTTCCTCAAAAGATAAATTTATTTGATGGAAAGACATGTGTAGAAAGTGAAAACAATAGAAAAGGAAAATTTTGAGATTCTTTTTTCACATAATGAATCCAAAATGTTGGATTATTATTTATATATTTGACTTAGGGTGTTCTCATGATTTCTTCCTCAATTGTATTTATTTTCTATTGAAATTTCTTCTCAATTTTAAATACTTCCTAATTTTAATTGCTTTTAATTGAAAATGCTTCCTCAATTAGGTTATTCTTTAATTGTATTGGTTTCTAATTTGGATTGCTTGTCAATCAGAAACGCTTCCTAATTTGCATTGTTTCTCAATGGGAAATTCTTCCAAATTTGGATTGTTATTCAATTCAAATTGCTTCTTAATTTGAATTGCTTCTCTATTGGGTTTGTTTTTTGAATTTAACTGCTTCTCGATTTAAATTGCTTCTAAAGTGGAAAAGCTTCTTAAAAGGAATTGTTTGTAAATTGCAACTGCTTTCAAATTTGGATTGCTTCCTTAACTGGAATTGCTTTCTTCTGAAATTTCTTCCTAATTTGGATAGCTTCTCACTTGGAATTGTTTCCTAAATTTGATTGCTTCTCGTTTTTAATTTAAACTCAATTGGAATTCTTCTTAATTGAAATTTTTTTCAAATTGTATTCAAAGTATCTACCCGAAGGAGATTTTTAATTCCCGGTCAATTTGACAAAGTTTAAAAGATTTGAATAATTTCAAACGATTTTTAAAGATCTCAAGAGATTTCTGATTTGGAAGCGAGAATTTTTGAAAAGAATAATAATTCTGAAATTAAAGAGGGGTATTTTTTAATTCAGGTCTTCTATATCAGAAGTTAAATTATTTTCCGAAATTTCCATTCCATCTAAAAAATGCTCTCTTCCAAATCAGAATTATATTTATTTACCAAATTTTCTATTATAATTAGGATATATAGTAACTAACTTTTTGAAAGAATTGGAAGAGGAAAATTTCAAATTGTCATCAATTCTAACCAGGAACATGGATGTTTTTACAATTAAAATTTTTTTCCAAAATTTCCGTCCTATGTCAAAATTGTCCTTTTCCAAGTCAGAACTTTACTTATTTACAACATTGTCTATTATATTTCAAAAATATATTAACTCCCTTTTTCTAGAGTTTGGAAGAGGAAAGTTTCAATTTCTGGCAAATTATTATTAGAAAAAAAGATATTTTCTGAATTTAAACAAATTTTTATTTGGAATAAGACTTATAATTTTTTTTATAAATCAAAATTAAAACTAATATTCCAAATTTCCTATTCAAGGTTCAAAATTACCTGCTTCAATACAAAATTATAATTTCCCTGTAATAAAGTGAAAATTATAATACTTTACGAGAATTTTTGTTTTATAATTAAGCCCCTATAGCAAGTGACAATTAAATTAATTTCCAAAATGCCCCACTTCAAAATTAGAATTAAAATTCCTTTCCAAAATTTTCCGTTCCCAGTCGGAAATTATTAGATCGATGATTCAATGCCAGGGAAATCAATACCTGACTGAGAAATCTTCCACATAGTTACACTTCTGACTTAGAACAGTGCATTTGTTTAAAGAATTACAATTCTGAGATGGGATAAGCGATTTCAGTGAAGATGATAATTTCGAAATTCAGGAAGGGAACTAGTTTAATGAATTATAATTCTAAGTTGCGACATGGAATTTGAATAAATCAATATATTTTTGAGTTTGAGACAGGGAATTTCCGTGAAGAATTTTTTTTTACTTTGTAGCAAGATATTTTAGCACTATATATTTAGCACTATTAAAAATCACTGCTGGCTTTGAAACACGATAACTCAGCGAAAAAAGATGACAGAGCATTAAAATAAACAGTTGGAAAGCTTATGGAATCCCACGTCTAGTAATGTCAAACAGAATTTTTTTAATCTTCTAAAGAGAATACAGCACGTGATAAGTTCAAAAAAAATTCTATATTTTCTGAAATTTTGAACATCTATTTCAACTTTTAGCATGAACTAGGAAAATTATTGCAAAAATCTAAGAATTATAAGACAAAGAGCCTGAAATTTTATCTTTAATTTAAGCCAAAGAAACTTAAGAAATATTCATCGGTTCCCGAGATACGATTAAAAATGTTCAATCGTATCTGAGTTGAGTTTTAGTCGACGATCACGGTTCTCGGCCGGTCTGCTGCTCGCCTCATCCATTGAGGCAGGACCGAATAGGCCACGTACAGAGGTGGTGCTTGATTGGGGCTCTCATCAGTAATCTTATCAGTAAATCAGTAATTTTTAGTTCAAATTATTGTAAATTTTTAAAATTATTCATTGTTTTTTTTTAAATTATTTACAATTGTTTAAATTCAGAATTATGCCCATACTAAAGAATAAAAAAATAATTAACAGTTGTCTTTATTTCTTAAAATTTTTATCAACTAGAATATTAATAAAAATTGTAGATATATTGTTATAAGAGTAAACTATTTCTTAAACGAATTAAGCAGCTAAATTATTAATAAATTATTTATATGAAAAACGCTCAAAAATATTAAAAGTGAATAATAATGGAATTTTCAAAATAAATTAAATACAAATAGAAAATAGTTTACTCTCGTAATAATATATCTACAATTTTTATTAATATTCTAGTGGATAAAAATTTTAAGAAATATAAAAACTGTTCATCATTTTTTTATTCGTTAATATGGGGACATATGGGGACTGAATGGAAATAAATGTAAATAATTTTAAAAAACAATAAATATTTTTAAAAATATACAATAACTTGAAATAAAAATTACTGATGAGCAGAATTAAAAGTATAAGAGAGCCCCAATCAAGCACCATCTCTGCGCGTGGCCTATTCGGTCCTGCCTCAACGAAGGAGGTGAGCAGCAGACCGAGCGAGAACCGTGATCGTCGACTACAACTCAACTCAGATACGATTGAACATTTTTAATCGTATCTCGGGAACCAATTGAGATTTCTTAAGTTTCTTTGGCTTAAATTACAGATGAAATTTTAGGCTCTATGTCGTATGATTCTCAGATTTTTTTGACAATTTTCCTAGGTCATTCTAAAAGTTGAAGTCGAGGTACAAAATTTTAGAAAATCTAGAATTTTTTTTTAAACTTATCACGTGCTGTATTTTCTTCAGCAGATCAAAATAAAATCTGTTTGAAATTACTAGACATGGAATTTCATAGGCTTTCCAACTGTTGTTTTTTTTTAAATCCCTTATTATTTTTTTTCGCTGAGTTATCGTGGTTCGAAGCCAGCAGTGATTTTAATTAGTGCTTGCGTCAATCGATCTTATAATTTCCAACGGTAGTGTATGTTTTTTTGTTGTTAAATTTTTTGCTATAAAAAATTTAAAACTGAATGACAGAATTTTCGCCCTAAATTTAGACTTATCACTCTTCTTCCCCGGTTTTTAGAGAATTTTGGGCTACGTTACTTTTCGTCAGGGAGGGGGGGGGGGTGACCTACACTAGGCGGGGAGGGGGCAAAAATAGCACAATTTTGGTGATGTATGTATATTATGGACCACCTTTAAGTGTATATTTAAAAATTTTTTTCTTCTTCAAATTGTCATTCGCAAAAAAAATGGTTTTAAGTGCATGATTGTCTCTTGGAATCGATTCTACCTAAAGAGACAGACAGGAGGGTTCGAATTTTTCTCGACCCCTTTGAAGTTACCGGCACAGCAGAGACGAGCAGGACATACGAGATACTATCTTTATAGCGTACATCAAGCGAATCGTATTGCCGATTTAATTTCACACGAAGCCCTCGTAGCGTGAAGCGATTGACCTGTGAACTTTGCTTGGACATTAAGTTTTTCTTTTTCTTTCTCATCTTCCTTTCTTTTATCGACAAAGAAAACTCAATCCACTTGTAATTCGAGGTAATTCAAGTAATCCGGAGTAATCAATTTGTAAACCGGAAAAATCCACTAGTAATACACCTTTAATCCACTTCTGATATGGAGTAATCCTGCGTTCTATGTGGGTGTAATCCACTTGAAATCTGGCGTAATCCAGAGCAATTCTGGTAATCCACTTGTAATTCAAAGTAATCCACACACAATACAAAGTAATTAATTTGTATTCGTAAGTAATTCAAGTAATTTGGAGTAATCCATTTGTGAGCCGGAATAAACTATCAGTAATTCATTCGTAATCCACTTGCAACCGATTTCTAAAACGGAATAATCCAGTTTTAATCGGAGATAATCCACATGTCATCCAGGGTAATCCAGAGAATTTCAGGTAATTTACTTGTAATTCAACGTGATGTATATAAAACCCAGAAAAATTCACTTATGATCCGAGTTAACTCAATTAAGTGCGAGTAATCCATTTGTAAGCCGGAATAATTCATTAGTAATTCACTTGTAATCCACTTGCAATCGATTTATAAAACGGATAAATCATATTCTAATCGGTGGCAATCCACTTCTAATTTAACGTAATCCACACAAAATTCAGAGTAATCTACTTGTATTCAGAGGTAATTCAAGTAATTCAGAGTAATCCTTTTGTAAGCCGGACTAATCTTCTAGTAATCCATTTGTTATTCATGTATAATGCAATAGTAATCCACTTAAAATTTACTTCTAATATGGAGAAATCCAGATCTAATCGGGGGTAATCCAAATTGTAATCCAGGGTAATCAAGAGCAATTCCGGTAATCCACTTGTAATTCAAAGTAATTCACACTCAATACAAAGTAATTAACTTGTATTCCGAAGTAATTCAAGTAATTGGAAGTAATCCATTTGTAAGCCGGAATAATCTATCAGTAATTATGTTGTAATCCACTTGAAATCGATGTCTAATACGGATTAATCCTGTTCTAAGCGGAGGTAATCTACTTGTAATTCAACGTAATCCACACAAAATACAGATAAATCCACTTGCATTCCGAAGTAATTAAAGTAATTTAGAGTATTCCATTTGTAAGACGGAATAATCTATTAGTAATTCACTTGTAGTACACTTGAAATCGATTTCTAAAACGGATTAATCCTGTTCTAATCGGGGATAATCCAATTGTAATTCAGCGTAATCCACACAAAATACAGAGTAACCCACTTGTATTCCGAGATTATTATTATTACACCATTAAGCCGTTTCCCTTTCGGGGTAGGCGTGACTCACTCGGTAGGGAGGGGAGTAGTGT
>JAAAKG020072092.1:0-11640 GCA_010014905.2 Druon quercuslanigerum
CCGCCCACTCCCGTGCATTGGATCTCACGAGAGGGGGCGATGGTTGGGGCCCCCTCATCCCCACCCTTTTTTTTTTTACCGTCAATTATTTCGATAGCAACTGCCTTACCATTTTTAGATGTTCGAAGTGTTAATTACCCTTTTCAATTGAAAAAAAAAAATTTTAATACGTACCAGCTAAATATCTAACCCTTTTAAATACAAATAAAAGATTTTATGTAAAGTCGACTTCTCACTCAATTCTAATTCGGTTTTTTTAGTGTTAAGAAAATGATAGTTGATGGGAATTTTTTAAATGATTATTTTGTAATTAATTCTACGAGAAAATTGAAAAAAGGTTAGAAAAAACCTTTTTTATTATTTCCTACAATTTTTAAAAAGTGTGTAAAAGATCTTAAAGCAAAGTTTAACAATTTTGCCATATTACATAATTTAAAAAAATTTGATTAAGTTTACGAGATATTCAGAAATTTTAAAACGATTCGAAAACAATTAAAACTTGTAAATATTTTTTCAAGAGTTTCTTAAGGTTTCACAAAAATGAAAAATCAAATCCTTTTAAGTCCTGGAAATAATTAAAATACTTTTATTTTTAAAATTAAATTTCAAACGAATTCAGAAAATTTCTAGAAAGAATCTGAAATATTTTAAGGCAATCTTTTTAATTTTACTGAATTTAATAGAAAATCAGAAAAATTTTTGATGGTTTAGAAGGCTTAGAAAATCTGACAACTTTGCAAACAGAACTTTCTCAGGATTTGTGTTAAAATTTTTAATGAGATTTTATTTATTTTCTTTATTCTTTTAAATTTTGGGAAACCTTTTGATTTGTTAAAAAAAAACTTTTTTAATTTCTCTTGAAGTACCTTTTTTTAAATAAAAAAACATTTAAAATTTTCTCACGAATCTTGAGAAAAAGCTGTTTCTAAGCTTCACGATAATAAAAAGAGATATTCCGGTTTCCAATCCCTTAAAATTATTTTTCAAAATAAAAAATTATATAATTTTTTCCTAGGAACTTAAACTTAAACAAATTTTTCAGTCTTAGCGCAAGAAGGTTTAATAAGAATTATAGACCCTTTTTTTCTAAAATTATGTAATATGGCAAAGTTGCAAAATTTTTCTTTAAAATCTTTTTCACCCTCTTTAAAAGTTTTAGGAAATAATTTTTAAAAATTTATAATCTTTTTTCAATTTTCTCTCAAAATCCATTCCATTCCATTTCTGGTTAAAAATTTATCTTTTTAATTGTAAATCCGACTTTACGGTTAAAAATTTAACTATTCTGTTGGAAATTCGATTTTTTTTGTTTTAAAATATTTTTCAGTTGAAAATTAATTTCTTCCATAGAAAATTAAACTACTTTGTAGAAAATTAAATTTTTTATCTGAAAATTTCACTATCCCATTTTTGGTTAAACACTTATTTTTTAGTTTTGATATTTATTTTTAAACTTGAATATTTAACAATTTTGTTGAAATTTTTTGTTTAAATTACGTTTTTTAGTTGAAAATTTATCCTTTTTAATAGAAGATTATTCTTCTTGCTTTGAAATTGATTTATTGGTTGATAATATAACTGTTTTGTCGAAAATTCAATTTTTTTGGCTAAAAAAACATTTTCTTAAACTGAGATTTTTTGTTAAATTTTTCTTATTTAAAAATTTAATCATTTTGTTAAACAATTGTTGTTATTATTTTCATTCAAAAATGGACCTATTTCAGTCAAAAATGTACAAAATTATTCTTGTTGTTTGAAAATTCATTATTTTAATTAAGAATTCACTTCTTTGGTTGAACATGCATTTTTAGGAAAAAATTATTCTCTTTTGTTATAAAATGGTTGAAAGTTCGTGCAACTTTTTGGAAATTTAACTATTTTGCTGCAAATTTTTTTGTTTGTAATTTTTTTGTACAAAACTGTTGATTTGAAAATTAAATTATTTGGTTGCAAATTCAATTTTTTGCTTTCAAAATTACATATTTTGTTGAAACTTTTATTCATTGGGATCAATAAATTTGAAATTTATGACTGGGAATTTTTACTTATTTATAATAGATTTTAATTTCCAGGGTTAATTTGAATAAATTAGAGTAGTCAAAAAATTTTAATCAGCAAAAATTAATGTTTGACTAATTAATTTTTTTTAACTTAATTAATAATTCTAATATGAACGATGTGACCTGAGAAATTGACAAAAAAATAAAGTTTCGAAATTAGTGACAAATTGATTTTAGAAGCGACTTCATCATTATGTCAAAAATCGGTGATCAATTATCATATCTTGCGATCAATTCTTGTAGCTAAAATAGAATCGCAGACAAATTATGCAGTCACACTTATTGCATAAGATCTTGAAACCACATGTCAGAATTTTTTTATTTTAATTCATGATAGTTTCTAAAAAAAATTAAAATAGAGTCATTTTTTCTTCATGTTTTTTTTAACACAAAAATTAAAATTGCTTCCTTCTAATTCTGCCAAAATTTATGGGACAGTTGAAGAATAAAATAAAAAATTTTTTAGTGCTCTAGAAGTAAGAAAATTGAGAAATATTTCTGATTTTCAAAAATTTATTTCAAATTTAGTTTTTATGCCAGAAACGGGTATTTTTAAATTTTTTAACAATATAATTTTTTCGATTTTATACCGAAAATTTACATTTTTAAACAAAAATCATTAGGTTTAAAAGGTTTATAATTTTTTGACAATTTTGGGATAAGTTAACTAGTTATTGCAAAAATTGGTATTTTCAAACAAAAATTATTATATTTTGAAAAAGAACGATTCTGAACAATTTTCTGCTTTTTACCGTTTGTGGTAAAAAATGATTGGTAATTTTTAATCAAAAAAAGTATTAGATTGCAAAGAAGATTCTTGATTATTTTTTAATACTTTTGGGTGACGCTCGCCTTTTAAATAAAAAATGTTTTTTTTTAACAAAAATCATTGAAAATCTGAATAATATTTATAATCCTTTAACAGTATTGAATCATTTTAAAGTTTTTCGTAGGAATTTTCGATACAAAAAATTATGTTTGAAAAAAGACAAAAAGGGGAAAATTTTAGAAAAAATGCAACGTTTTAGATTTATTGTAAGAAAATGTTATTACAAACTACAGTAAATAGTTTTAACAATGATTTCTGTTAATTTTTCTTTGAAACTTTTTAATTTATGTCACAAATTTAAAAAAAATTGAAAGCTTCAGAAAGAGTCGTGATTTTTAAACTCTTTTCTAACAAAAAATTTCTCAGAAAAATAATACATTGTTTAAACAATAGAAATTTGCAGTTTCTTTTATTTTTTACTTTTTTGTTAGAGGGAGATAATAATTAATTTAATTTTGTAAACATAACTGTTTAAGCAAATTACTATTGCTTATAACTTTAACAATAATAATAATAAATAAGAAAATTATTAATTTAAAAACGATTTTTATAATTAATCTGTTTGGTTAAAAATTTGACTTTTTTTAAATCACTTTGTTTAATTGAAAAAGAATTGTTTTAATGAAAATTTAACTATTCTATTTTGAATAGAAAATTTATCTGTTTTAGATGACTGTTCAACTATTATATTAAAAATTGTTAAAAATTCTTTTTTTTAATAAACCTGTTCTGGTTGAGTATTCAACTAATTTGTTAAAAAGTCGTATTTTTTCATGAAATTCAAGTAATTTTTTTTTAATTAAAAAATTTATTTTATGTAAAATATTAAATATCACATTTTGCTTTAAGAATTTTTTTTTAAATTTATATTAAATTGTTTAATGTTAAATTTATGTTTCGTTGAAAATTTATTCTCTTTTTTTAATCTTTCACCAATTTAGTTGAAAACACTTTTTTTCTGTTCAAAGTTTTTTTTTCGAAATTCAACTATTTTGTTGAAAATTATTTCTTTTTTGGTTTAAAACTAATTTTTTCTACTGATAATTTACTTATTTATGTTTTTTTAGAAAATTTATCTGTTTTCTGATCTTTTATAGTTTTTTTTTTAATATTATTTTAATTAAACTTTAACTATTCTTTTTTGGTTGAAGATTTAATTTTTCTGTTAAAAATTCTTCTTTTTTATTCTAAAATTAGTCTATTTTGTTTCAGGATTCAATTTATATTTTAAAAGTTCGTATTTTTTTGTTTTTTCCAAATTTTATTTCAGATTAAAAAATCCATTTTATTTGAATATCAACTATTACATTTTTCGTTCAGTTTTTTTTCGGTTCAAAATCCAACTACCTAGTCGAGAGTGGAAATATTTTGCTAAAAATTAATTTTTTTGTTGAATGTTCATCATTTGAGTTGAAAATATTTTTTTCAAAGTTTAAATTTTAATTCAAAATTTAACAATTTTCTTAAAATTAATTTTTATTGATTAAAAATTAATTTTTTAAACTGAAAATCTATCTGTTTTGTATTTTTTTTTCAATTTATTTTTCTAACTAAAAACTTAACTATTCTATTTTTTATTGAAAATTCAAATCTTCATTTGAAAATGCATCTATTTTGATTCAAATTATACCTTTTTTTATTAAGAATAACAACTAAAATTTGTTTGTTTTTTTGGCGAATTTCAACTGATTTTTATTTTAAATTAAAAATCTTTTTATGTTTAAGTATCAACTATTTTTTCGTTGGGAATTCCTTTTTGTTGGATGAAAATTAATTATCAATTATTATTATTAAGATAAATTTTGTTAAATACAAATTAATTTAGTCAAAAAATTTATCATATTTGTTGTAAATTCATCTGCTTGTTTGAAAACTAAACTATTTCGTTAAAAATTTATTTTATTTGGTTAAAAATTAATTTTTTTATTAAAAATGTAATAATTCTATTTTATGTAAAATATGTATCTGTTTCAGATAAAAATTCAACTAAATTATTAAATATTAAAATATTTTTTGTGAAAATATAAACTTTTACTCTTTTTTGTTGAGAATTTATTTTTTTTGTCGAAGATTCATAACCTTGGTTGCAAATCTAACTATTTTGCATCAAATTAATTTTTTGTTTTTTTGAAAATATATTGTTATAAATAAAAATTAAGTTGTTCCATTCTTCGTTCAAAATTAAACTTTTTTGATTTTTGGTAGAAAATACCTTTTTACTGGAGATTTAACTATTCTGGTTTTAAGTTGAAATTTGTCTGTTTTAGGTAATAATTGATCTTTTTGATCAAAAATGTTATAAATAATAAATGTATGTTTGTTGGAAAAATATTCTATTTTTGTACGAGCTGCATCTTTTTCTATAAAAAATCACAGTCAATTTTTTTTTAAATTAATATTTTTGTTTTGAAATATCCTAAATTTTTAGTTCAAAACAATTTTTTTGAAAATTAAAATTTTTTTTAAAAATATCACCGTTTTCTTTAACTTTATTTTTTTAATTGTTTTTTTAAATATATTCTTGAAACTGAAAGTTACATTGTCCTATTTTTGCCTGAAAATTCAATTCTTCAGTTGAAAATTCCTCTTTCTTGGTACAACTGCATCTTTTTCAAATTAAAACTCAAATTTGATTTTTTAAATATATCTTTTTGAGTTACCAAACTCTAACTTTTTAGATGAAACCCCTTTTTACTAACCTAACATTTCATTCAAAATTTGACTATTCTATTTTTGGTTGAAAATTTAACACTGCCATTTAAAAGTTTATCTATTGAAGTTCACATATCCGGACTTTGTAGACAAAAACACTTTTTTCAAAATTAAAATTTTCGTTCAAAATTTAACAATTTTATTTTTGATTGAAAATTTAATTTTTCTGTTGTAAATTTCTCTATTTTGGTATCAACTGCATGATTTTCTATTAAAAAACACAATTAAGTTTTTAAAAAATAATCTTTTTCAGTTGACATGTCCTAACTTTTTAGATGAAAAAAACTGTTTTCCAGAATTAACATTTTCGTTCAAAATTTAACAATTCTACTTTTGGTGGAAAATTCTATATTTCTGTTGTAAATTCCTCTATTTTGATATCAACTGCTTGTTTTTCTTTTAAAAATCACAGTTAAGTTTTTAAAAATTATTGATTTTGAGTTGACATGTCCTAACTTTTTAGATGAAAAAACATTTTTCCAAAATTGAACTATTTTGTTCATTTCTTTTAAATTTGGTTTTCTAACTGGAAATTTAACTATTCTATTTTTGGCTGAAAATTAAATTCTTCCGTTGGGAATTACTCTACTTTGGTACAAACTGCATCTTTTTCTATTAAGAATCACAATTAAGTTTTTGAAAATTTATCATTTTGAGTTGACATGTCCTAACTTTTTAGATGAAAAAACTTTTTCCCAAAATTAAAATTTCATTCAAAATTAAACTATTCTATTTTTGTTTAGAAATTAAACATTACTATTAAAAATTCATCTTTTTGAGTTGACATGTCCTAACTTTTTTGGTGAAAAAACTTTTTTCCAAAATTAAAATTTTCGTTCAAAATTTAACTATTCTATTTTTGGCTGAAAATTCCAATCTTCTGTTAAAAATTCCTCTACTTTGGTACCAACTGCATCTTTTTCTATTTAAAATCACAATTATGTTTTTAAAAACTCCTCTTTTTGTGTTAACATGCTAACTTTTCAGATGAAACCCCTTTTTCAAAAATTTAAAATTTCATTCAAGATTCAACTATTTTATTTTTGCTAAAAAATTTATCTCTTCTGTTGAATTGATTTTTTGAAAATTCATCTTTTTGAGTTGACAGATCCTAACGTTTTAGATGAAAACTTTTTTTCAAAATCAAAATTTTCGTTCAAAATTAAACTATTTTGTTCATTTCTTTTGAATTTAATTTTCTATTTGAAAATTTAAATATTCTATTTTTGGCTGAAAATTCAAATCTTCTATTAAAAATTCCTTTACTATGGTACCAACTGCATCTATTTCTATTAAGAATCACAATTCAGTTTTTGATAATTTATCATTTTGAGTTGACATGTCCTAACTTTTTAGATGAAAAAACTTTTTTCCAAAATTAAAATTTCATTCAAAATTTAACTATTTTATTTTTGCCAAAAAATTTATCTCTTCTGTTGAATTGATTTTTTGAAAATTCATCTTTTTGAGTTGACAGATCCTAACGTTTTAGATGAACACTTTTTTTTCAAAATCAAAATTTTCGTTCAAAATTAAACTATTTTGTTCATTTCCTTTGAATTTAATTTTCTATTTGAAAATATAGCTATTCTATTTTTTCGGAAAATTCAAATCTTCCGTTGAAAATTCCTCTATTTTGGTACTAACTGCATCTTTTTTTATTATAAGTCGAAATAATGTTTTTGAAAATTTATCTTTTTTACTTGACATATCCTAACTTTTTAGGTAAAACCCCCACTTTCGAAATTAAAATTTAATCTAAAATTTACCTATTCTATTTTTGTTTAAAAATTCCACGTTACAATTAAACATATATCTTTTTGAGTTTATATATCCTAACTTTTTAGATTAAAAAACTTTTTTACAAAATTAAAATTTTCGTTCGAAATTTAACAATTCTCTTTTTAATTGAAAATTTAATTTTTCCATTGTAAATTCCTCCATTTTGGTATCAACTGCATGTTTTTATTAAAACTTACAATTAAGTTTTTAAATATTCATCTTTTTGAGTTGACATGTCCTAACTTTTTAGATAAAAAAACTTTTTTCCAAAATTAAAATTTTATTCAAAATTTAACTATTCTATTTTTGTTTGAAAATTAAACATTACTATTGAAAATTCATCTTCTCGAATTGACATGTCCTCACTTTTTAGATGAAAAAACTTTTTTCAAAAATTAAAATTTTCGTTCAAAATTTACCTATTCTTTTTTTGTTTGAAAATTCAACGTTACAATTAAACATACATCTTCTTGAGTTTACATATCCTAACTTTTTAGATGAAAAAACTTTTTTTCAAAATTAAAATTTTCGTTTGAAATTTAACAATTCTCTTTTTAATTGAAAATTCAATTTTTCTATTGTAAATTCCTCTATTTTTGTATCAACTGCATGTTTTTGTTCAAACTTACGATTAGGTTTTTAAATATTCATTTTTTTGAGTTGACATGTCCTAACTTTTTAGATAAAAAAACTTTATTCCAAAATTAAAACTTCATTCAAAATTTAACTATCCTATTTTTGTTTGAAAATTCAACATTACCATTGAAAATTCATCTTTTCGAGTTGACATGTTCTCACTTTTTAGATGAAAAAACTTTTTTCCAAAATTAAAATTTTGTTCAAAATAAAAGCTTTCTTTCAAAATTCAACTATTCTGTTGAAAATTCCTCTATTGTGGTACCAGCTGCTTTTTTCTATTTAAAATCACAATTAGGTTTGTAAAAATTCATGTTTTCGAGTTGACATGTCCTAGCTTTTTAGATAAACTGAAAATTTCTCTACTTCAGTACCAACTGCATCTTTTTCTATTTAAAATCACAATAAAGTTTTTAAAAATTCATCTTTTTGAGTTAACATACTAACTTTTTACATAAAATCCGTTTTTCAAAAATTAAATTTTCCTTCAAAATTTAACAATTCTATTTTTGGTTGAAAATTAAATTTTTCTGTTTTAAATTCCTCTATTTTGGCACCAACTGCATCTTTTTCTATTAAGAATCACAATTCAGTTTTTGATAATTTATCATTTTGAGTTGAACTGTCCTAACTTTTTAGATGAAAAAACTTTTTTCCAAAATCAAAATTTCATTTAAAATTTAACTATTCTGTTTTGTTGGAAAATCTAACACAAGCATTGAAATTTTATCTTTTTGAGTTCACATATATTGACTTTTTAGATTAAAACACTTTTTTCAAAATTAAAATTTTCGTTTAAAATTGAACTATTTAAAAAAAAAATTAATTTAATTTATTAACTAAAAATTTAACTATTCTATTTTTGGCTGAAAATTCAAATCTTCTTATTAAAAATCCTGTATTTTAGTACCAATCCATCCTTTTCTATTAAAAATCACAATTAATTTTTTGAAAATTGATCATTTTCAGTTGATATATCCCAACTTTTAATATAAAAAAAAAATCTTTTTTCAAAATAAAATTTTTGTTCAAAATTTAACTATTTTATTTTTGTTTGAAAATTTAACTCTTCTGTTCAAAATTCCTCTATTGTGTCACCAACTGCTTTTTTCTATTTAAAATCCAAATTAATTTTTGGAAAATTTATCTTTTTGAGTTGACATATCCTAACTTTTCAGATAAAAAAAAACCTTTTTTAAAAATTAAAAATTTTTTTAAGAATTAAAATTTTCTTTCAAATTTAACATTTTTTCAAAATTAAAATTTTCTTTCAAAGTTAAAATTTTTTTTCAAAATTTAACTATTCTATTTTTGGTTAAAAATTCAACACTACCTTTAAAAAATTATCTTTCTGAGTTGATATATCCTAACTTTTCAGATGAAATCACTTTTTCAAAATTAAAATTTTTTTTCAAAATTAAAATTTTTTTCAAAATGAAAGTTTTCTTTCAAAATTCAACTATTCTGTTGAAAATTCCTTTATTGTGGTACCAGCTGCTATTGTCTATTTAAAATCCCAATTAATTTTTGGAAAATTTATCTTTTCGAGTTAACATGTCCTAACTTTTTAGATGAAAACACTTTTTTCAAAGCTAAAATTTAACTATTCCATTTTTTGTTGAAAATCCAGCACTATCTTTGAAATTTAATCTTTTTGAGTGCACATATTCTGACTTTTAAGTTAAAAACACTCTTTTTCAAAATTAAATGTTTTTAATTCAACTATTTTGTTTTTTTTGTTTGAAGATTTATTTTTGCAATTGAAAATTTAACTATTCTATTTTTGGTCAAAAATTCAACACTACCTATAAAAAATTATCTTTCTGAGTTGATATATCCTAACTTTCAGATGAAATCACTTTTTCAAAATTAAATTTTTTTTTCAAAATTAAAATTTTGTTCAAAATGAAAGTTTTCTTTTAAAATTCAGCTATTCTGTTAAAAATTCCTCTATTGTGGTACCAGCTGCTTTTTTATATTTAAAATCACAATTAGGTTTGTAAAAATTCATCTTTTCGAGTTGACATGTCCTAACTTTTTAGATGAAAACACTTTTTTCAAAGCTAAAATTTAACCATTCCATTTTATGTTGAAAATTCAGCACTATCTTTAAAATTTAATCTTTTTGAGTGCACCTATCCTGACTTTTTAGTTAAAAACACTTTTTTTTCAAAATTAAATTTTTTTTAACTCAACTATTTTTTTTTTTTTTTTTAATTTATTTTTGCAATTGAAAATTTAACTATTCTATTTTTGGTTCAAAATTTAACTCTTCTGTAAAAAAATTCTGTATTTTAGTAGCAATCCATCTTTTTCTATTGAAAATCACAATTAATTTGTTGAAAATTAATTTTTTTGAGTTGAAATATTTTGAGTTGAAAACACTTTTTTGAAAATCAAAATTTTTCCTAATTCAACTATATTGTTAATTTTCTTTTGTTTCAAAATTTATATTTGATGTTGAAAATCTAAGTATTCTCTTTTTGTTTAAAAATTCAACTCCCTATAGAAAATTCCTCTATTTTAGTACCAATCCACCTTCTTCTATTAAAAATCACAATTAATTTTTTTTAAATTATCTTTTTAATTTGACTTATCCTGAATTTTTGTTAGTTCACCTTGAAAACAACAAGCGATACTTTGTGAAAAAAATTTCAATTCCTGCAGATCGCACAGGTGCTTATTGTTGACCTTGAGAGTGGTGATCATGAAGAAAAGGGAGTGGTTCAAGTACTCGTGGTCAATGCTTCAATATTTCATAATTTCTTTAGAGACAGGGTAATGCAAGTGGAGAGAAGAGATTGGGCGTGACACGCACAATTTTATTCCATAACCCAGACCTTCGGATCGGAATCGCCAAAAAGCCTTTCTTTTACCTCTGTTCTGCGGCCAGACCGGTATATTGCGAAACTTCGCTACAACTGCAGATCAATTTTTCGTATAAAAACCGCGAGGGCTCTCTGGATTGGCACAACTACCCCAACCGTAGAAGTGAGCAGTTCAAGCCAACCCAAACAACCAATCATGTTCAAGGTACTATTCTCATACTTTAAATTAAATTATAATTTTAATCGTATTCACTTTTTTAATTTTTTACTTTAATAATTCTTTTGAATTTTTTTAATCAATTTCAACTCGTGATAATACTTAGGGTAGTTTTCAAAAAAAAACTAAAATTTAGAAGAAACAATCTTTGCAATGTTATCTTTAATTTGAGCCAATAAAATTTAAAAAATCTTCAAGGGTTCTCGAGTTATCACTAAAAATGTCCAAGCGTTTCGGTCGGCGTGAACAGCGAGGCTGGAGTTGACAGCAGTGATCGAGGACTGAAAATGTACACAGAAACGCTTGGGAGTTTTTAGTCAAAACTCAGGAACCCGTAAAGATTTCTTTAATTTTTTAATTTTTTACTTTAGTAATATCTTGAATTTTTTACATCAGTTTCAACTCGTGATAATACTTAGGGTAGTTTCAGAAAAATAATAAAATTCAGGGGAGACAATATTTGCAATGTTATCTTTAATTTGAGCAAATAAAATTTTAAAAATCTTCAAGGGTTCTCGAGTTATCACTAAAAATGTCCAAGCGTTTCGGTCGGCGTGAACAACGAGGCTGGTGTTG